>JABUQX010013916.1:0-67497 GCA_015478945.1 Trachelipus rathkii
TATATAATATAATAGAATATATATATATAAATATATATATATTTTATATATATTATATAATTAATATATATAATATATATAATATATATATATAATATTATATAACTATATATATATATAGTATATATATAATAATTTATATATATAGTATATAATATATATATAATTATTAGATATATATATAGGTTGTACATGTGCGGAAACGTATATGCAGAAAACTTATTTTACGAATATATATCTTGAGTTGCCCCTCCATCATAAACCACCACACATAAAACACACACACGCACATAAAAACACAGGACACCACACATAAACACAACCACACAAAGTATCACCTTGACCCGCTGACTCACGAAATATATATTATAGTATAATAATATATATATTATATATAATATGTATATATATATATATAATAATATATATAAATATACTATATATATATAATAATAGTATATATAATATATAATGATAATATAATAATATTATATATATAATATATATATATATTATATATATATATATATATATAAATATAATATAATATGGTAATATATAATATATATTTAATATTATATATATATAAATAGAATATATATAATATACTAATATAGGATATATATATATAATATTATAATTATATATAATAGTATAATATAATATATATATAATATATATATATATATATATATATATATATAATATATATATAATATATATTACTTAGATATATATATATAGAGAGAGAAGAGAGAGAGAGGAGAGAGAGTGAAGTAGAAGAGAGAGGCTCCCTCTATGATAGGTTGATAGAAGCTTCCGTGTTAGTATATATATAAATATAGAATAATATATAGATATATAATATATATATATATATATAAATTATATATATATATTATATATATATATTAATATAATATAGATATATATATATAATATATTATATTATAATAGATATATATATATATAATATATAAATATATATATAATATATAAAATAAACTATATAATAATCAGCTTAGATAGGATTCTAATATATAAGCAACCTAATAAATACTTATATATAAGGAATTTAGAAAAGCAATGCTATCAATACCATAGTATATATATATGAAATATATATATTATATATATATATATATAATGACGTATATATATATATATATATATATATATATATATAATATATATATAATAATATATATATTAACTATATATATATATATAAATATATATATATATATATATATATATATAAATATTATATAGTAAACGGGTAATACCCATATATTAATATATATATATATATATATAATAGTACGTAATGTATTTTAGTAGTAATATATATATATAGATAGATATATATATATTATATATATATATATATATAATCATATGATATGATAGATATTTCCATAAGTTAAAACCGATTTAGGTAATTTTAAACACAGAACATAGCGGTTTTATCGGACTCAACTAACCCATTTTGAAGGTTCCAGAGTCGAAATTATTATTGACCGATATTACTATATAGTTTCATTAAAACCTTTTGAAGAAACTCTTAGTTTTGAGATAGTGGTATTTAAGATATGAGTAACATAGTCTTAAAGGTAGGAACTCTATACCACAAGTAAAGATCAATCAATGTTCGACATGCTTCAGGCATTTAATTAATTTTGATATTTATTTTTGGACTTCAGGGTATCGAACTAGGGGTGTTCAATAATGATGAAACAGCTTTATCGGTTCAGATTGGTATCTTCCAGTGCAGAGATTTTAGGAGGTGGAGAGGAGTTGTAAAGGATGCTCGAGTTCGGGTTAGACGTTGGAATAAATATATAATAACCCAAAATACGTGTCCTATATATGTATGCATGATGTAGAACAAGAATAAACATCAGTTTCAGAACTACCTTCAAATGTGTATGAGAGACCCCCAGCGGTGAGCTTGAGGGTTACATACGAAAAAGATTGAAATAAATTACAGAGTACTATAGCTGATGTTGGAGTAGGATAGTATAAGTAATAATGATGGATATATAAAGATTCATAATGCTCTGATAAACTTCTGTTAGGTCGACAGATAAGTGGCAAATAAGTTTTATTAGGAAAACCACAGTGCTTCATTTTAATACTTATTTCGAATATTTCTAATACGATATTATATGGATTGGCTTGAGTCTGTGGACCAAAAAAAAAGATTAAAGATGTGGACTAGTATAAGCAGCCAATATACATGAAGGTAGTATGTCTTCAGTCAAGTAGATATGGACGCAGAGAATTAAAGCTATAAGATGTTAAATATAAAAGATCTGAAAACAATGATAAACAAAAACTAATACTGTAAAAATAAGTAGCTGTGATAATAGCTAAAAGTGAGATGCAATAATTAGAAATGTTGTTGAACAAGTTTGGCCCTTATTCAAGAAAAGACCTAGGTATGCTGGAGAGATTGTAAAGTATGCAAATAGGATGATTTCTGGCTTTGAGGGCAAGAGCTATGGGGAGAGCTAAAGGGGTTAGGAATGTTTTCTTTAGAAAAGCGATTTCTCATTTCGTGTATTTTGTAGCTAATTGACCCATCTATATAGTATTCCAAGTGTAAAGTCATTTCGAAAAAAATGGTAAAGTTGAAAAGAACAATGTCAAAAAACAAAGATTTGAAAAAAAATGAAGAATTCTTAAAAGAATGACTACAGAGGTACAGAAAGACATTCGGAAAACGACCGTTTTAGAGGTCAGAAAAAGCTAAAGTTTGCTTTCTTTTCACATCAAAATGGCTGAAAATTAAGAAATTATGTCCACCTTTAGGGGTGGTGAAAATTGGCTCAGCCCGAAGCAAATATTGAACCCTGCCTGCAAAATAAAGTAATATAATATATATTAGATATATACTATTATATATATATATATAATATATATAATATGAGTATATAATACTTATATATATATTATTGGTAATATATATATACCTCTATGGTATATATATAATATAACGTAAATATATACGATAATATTTATATTATATATATATATATATAATATTATACTATATATATATATATAAAACCCTAATCTAAAAAAACGAATTTTATTTGGCTACGGCCCTAGTATACAATAGCTATATTATAGATAGTAGTATATTATCATATATAAGTACTTATTAAAACTTAATAGTCAGTATTTGAAATTTATTTTAATTTCACATTTGTATCTTATTTTGTATGTATATTTCCTAAATTTTAATCTAAAAAACAAAAAAAATTTTGGCTACGGCCAGTAATATATATATATAATAATAACTATATATATATATATATAATATAATAAATAAAATATAATATATAAATATATATATATTATAATATATATATATATAAATATTATTATCATCACCCATCTCTTTACAAGACTGGGGGTAATGTGCGTAGCCTTCACTGGAAAAAGAAAAGTAGTAGAGAATAATATGACGAAAGTCGAAATGAAAGCTTCAAGCCTTACCGCCCCCTTTACACCTTTAAGTAGAACTCGTCGCTGTAAGAAAATCACCTACGAGCTTCACGGACGGACCATTCCTCTATGCATCTCGAAAAATTAGGTTTCATCCCCTTAACCTAGGGGGCCAAAACCATACCACACAAAAAACGCCATTCACTCCTATTATGCATCTTTTTTCTCACCCCGGCTAAACTCAGAATTCTTCTCCTCCAGTGAACCCTTTAGATGACTCAATCCCACTTTTCCATCCCGGTTCTCCCCCAGCCGTCGATTCCAGCATAACTCCACGTATACATCCGTCTTTAACCAACCAACTATCATCCATCCTTCCAACATAAGGCCAACCATACTCAACGTACTTTCATTCATTCTCTCATCTACCCCTTTTCTTCGCCCACACACTCTCTAAATACGTTCTTGCAATCATTTTAAAATGTTTTCTCACACTAACACGCCACTAAGAATGTCATCTGAACACATTTACTTTAGATCTATACCTCTTATTCCAGGACATTATGCTCACTACTATACATTAACACATGTCACAACATACCCTCATATTTATATATATAGTAATATTATATAATATATATATATATATATATGTAGTCCTAATATAATATATATATATATAATAATATATAATATATAAGTTAATATTATTATAAATATATATATATATAATATATATATTATTAATACTAGTTATTATTATATTATACCGCTATAAGTCGGTAATTTTCATGAGGGTGGAGTCGGAGTCGGAGCGGAGTCGGAGTCGGGAAATCGGAGTCGGGTCGGATCGGAAGTCGGAGTCAGAGTTGGATTCGGAGTCGCGGCCCTACTTTTACAAAAAAGTGGTGGAGTCGGAGCATTTTCTATTTTCCAAGATTTGGTAATTTTGCAGAAGATTATATTGGAGTGCGCAGTCGGAGTCGCGAGTTCGCAACCGTAATTGACCAGTCGGAGTCAAGAAAATTTTTGAACCGACTCGCAAACCCGTGGTGGGCACAACGGTATTTGTAAACACATTGAGTAAGTTAAAGGTGTTGGTATGCAGTTTAGCGTTTAAGAATTTTTTGAAAGGAAGAAGATATTGCAAGATTGAATGGGTAAGATAGTATTTCCGGGAAGAATTTTTGTGACAAAAAATTTGTTTGAGAAAGAGGAAGGTAAAGGGACGGTAGGCCAAGGATGCGTGTGTTAATCACGAGGAGGTTGGAAGTTGTATAAAAGTTATTATTCGCCGCCTTGATCGGAGAGACATTTGGGGATTATGTAGTGAGGAATAGGATAAGTTACGAAAGGGTGAAGAGATCAAAATTTAAAATTCATTTTAGAGGAAGAAGGGAAGAACAAAATTCTTAAAGCTCTAAGAAAAAGTGAAGATAAAGTACCTAATTTGGTGTATAGAGAAGTGATAGAAAAAACATGTATATAGTAAGGTTAGAAATGGGTTTTCTATAGACCTTGATTGTATGCTTTAGGTGATCGGGGACCCAAATTAAAAGAGGTCTAAAAAGGGTAATGTGTGTTAGTGCATGTTCTATAGTAAAATGTTAATATTTGGGTGGATGTAATAATGAAAATGAGCATGGTATCAAATAGGTAAGGTTAACAGCGTACAGCTACGCAAGATATCATCCACATGTCGTGTATCAAAAAGTAGTTGTTGAAGAATAGAGTGTGCGGAGAATGTGATAGATTCTAAAAGTTCCTAATGAAGATGTTGGCAAGAATAACGGGAAAGGGGAGATCCCTTACTTAGACCATGGTTTTGTTTGAAAAATGTGTTGTTAACTGAAAGTAATTGTGTTCAAGGGTTAATAGAATAAGTTGTTTGATGAGAGGAAAAGGCGTTGAAAATCCACTCTCCCTAAACTCTCTCAATTCTACGGCATACCCAAAACACATAAACAAAATATACCTCTTAGACCGATCATTTCCAACATTGGAACTACTTATAATTTATCCAAATGGCTAGCTAATTCTTTAAAACCTCTCATGAGGACATATCTTCCTCTTCCCATATTACAAACACCAAAGATTTTATTTCTATAACTAAAAACATTAATACCACTACTCACAAACTACTTAGTTTCGATGTAGTTTCACTCTTCACTTCTGTACCTGTTTCCCTTACCATCACTCTCATAGAACGTTTCATTAATGAAAACAACATCATTCTTTCACAACCTTTTTCCTCTCGTCAAACAACTTATTCTACTAACCCTTGAGCACAATTACTTTCAGTTTAACAACACCTTTTTCAAACAAAAACCCATGTCTAAGTAGGGGTCTTCCCCTTATTTCCCCCTTATATCTGCCAACATCTTAATGGACTTTAGAAAATTTATCACATTTCTACCCCCACCCTTACTTCTTAACAACTTCTTTTTGACAGAAATATGTGGATGATATCTTACGTATGATGTACCTTGTTTAACACTAACCCTATATTGATATCCTCACTTTCATTAATAACATCCACCCTAATATTATTTGCTATAGAACATGCAACTAACAACACCTTACTCTTTATTAGACACTATTTAATTAGGTCCGATCACACATAGACATAACAATTACAAGGTCTATATAGAATAACCCACGTTCTAACCCTTCCTTATATTAACACTGAGTTTTCGTATTCCAATTCTTACTTAACAACTTAAGATTAATCCGTAACCCTGTAATCCTCTTTGATTCCTTTAACAGAGCTTAGATTTGTTCTCCACCCTACCTCTAAAATGAATTTAATTTTATCTCTCACCCTGTCGGATAACTCATATCCATCCCACGTACATCAGCCACAAAATGCTCTCCGATAAGCGGAGAATAACATTTATACCTTCCAACCTCCTCGTGATAACACACACCCAGCCTTACCTCCCTTTTTACCTTCGTTATATTCTTCTCAACAATTTTTGGCAAAAAATTCCTTCCCAAACTATCCTTACCTCATCTTCAAATAATCTTCTTCCTTTCAAAAAAATTCTTAACCTAAAGATCTCATACAAACACCTTACTTCTCAATGGTTTACAAAAATATCCTTGTGCCCACTGTAACATATATTACTATTGAAGAAAACCACTTAATGACACTCACCGTCCGTAATATTAGGCCTACTTCAAGACAATCCCAACTCTGCCCTTACCTTACATTAGATCTACCAACAACCATACTATCAACATAGACCACATGACGCACATTATTTTAACATTGAAAACCTTCACCTTAAAGAGGATCACCGAATTAGGTTTTGACGAGTATAAACACAATATATATCGTCCACTAATACATAATCTATAAAAAGAAATGAATTCCCACAAGATAGAATCCCATCATTAACAAAACATTTTAACTCCTCATCTTTTTCAAAAAAGTTAAAACCAAAACTTTTGTGATAATTTTTAAATATTTATTGTATAGTCATATATCCTATTATTATTACTCTAGAATTTTTAGGTCCCCTACGCCAGCCGAAAAGAGGGCCAAGTTTAGGATTCGAGATATTCTTGACAATACTTCCTCAATAAACTTCCTTTAAAATATTGACATTAAACTTCACACCTCTTATTAAAGAGGAGTAATGGCATTTTACTTGTATTTTTATAGAGAATTCACAATCAACTATTTTAATTAAGGCTATTACATCTATGATACGTTGACGGCTATAAGTCTATATACCGTTTAATATTATATATATATATATATATATATATATATATATATATATATAGCTATATAATATATAATATATATATATATTTTATTAAAATATTAATATTTCATTAATAAATATAATTTAAATTATATATATATATATATATTATATTAAATTATTTCAATTATTAACAAAAAACAAAAGTTAATACAAAGAATTACAGCTTCACCAACAAAAAATATTGAAAAGTGATTTAAAAATTTTTTATAATTTTATTAATAAAATCCAGGACAGATATAGATTTTTTATAAATATGGAAATATATATATATTATATATATATAGTATATATATATATATATATATATATATATATATATAATATATTTTTTTTTTTTTTGACATGATACCACCAGCACGGGGCAGGGCCCTTTTCAAAAGGGGGGCAAAAAAAAAAAAAAATATATATATATATATATATATTATATATATATATATATATATAATATATATATATATATATAATATATTATATATATATATATATATACTATATATATATATATTATATATATATAGAGATATATTATATATATAAATTATTAAACTTTCTGAAACAAAAAAGTAAAATTAATAAAAAGTTTTGAGATTCACCATAGTAAATTGTTCAAAATGTTATTTTAAAATTTTATAATTTTATAAATATATATATATACAAATACTATTGTATATTATATATATATATATATATATATTATATATAATATATATATATAGTAGTATATATATATATATGTATAAAGGATATATAATATATTATATATATATTATATAATATATATATATATATAATATCCATCTATAAATTATTAACTTATGAAAACAAAAAAAGTAAATTAATAAAAAGTTTTTAGATTTACCTAACAAAAAGATATTATTTAAAATGTTATTTAAAATTTTGGTATAATTTTTTTATAGGTATCATTTGATAATTTCATAATTAATCGATTTTCAAATATCTCGTACCAACCATTCCAAACTTTACTAAGACCGCTCTTCTTGCCTAAATTTAAAGAGAAACATGGAGGGCATATTCATGAGAAGACATGGCGAGCGATATTCACCAGGATTTTCTGGACTCTGTTGAACGCCGTTTATTACACACTACCTTGAATTAAAAATTTTTGATTCTGCTCATACATTAACTCAAATTTAATTGTTAGTATCGATTTTAATAACAGTTAAGTAAAAAATAGATAAAAAAAAAAAAAAAAAGAAACATTATTAAGCTGAAAACTCATAAAGGTCTGTATATATATATATATATATAATATATAACTTAAGTATAGTAATGCTAATACCGTAACTATATATATATAGTTATATAATAGATATCATATATATATATATATATATATAGTTAAACATGAATTAAATAATGAATATAATATATATAATATATAACATTTTCTGTGTGTGAGTGTGTATGTATGCATTTGTTACGAACATCCATTTTCTTGATCTGTGATTTAGCTTATTGAGGAATTATCTAAATTATTTTTTTCCCTTATTCTTCAAATTCAATATAACTTAAAATGATTGATCTGAATATTTATGGTTGATAATTTTCATAGTCGAACGGCTAAGATAAGTTGAATTTTTTACTTTTTAATAATAATAATAATAATAATAATAATAAGTAATAAATAATAAATCAATCAAGTAATAATAATTAATAATAATAATAATAATAATAATAATAATAATAATAATAATAATAATAATAATAATAATAATTACTAAATCCTTAGTTTTGAATTGTACTTTATGCGAGGAATGAATCTCATTACCTTAAATTTTGAAGATTCATCCCAAACTCCAACTAAAAACGAATACTTAATCTAGATAAAAGTGAAATATAAGTAAACTAATTTTAAAAAGCGTTTAATTCTCATTATTAACTTTCATTATCTAAGGAAAATTAGTTCTGCCAAGAATGAAAGATTGAATCAATGAAGCAAATTTATAACTTTCCTGTAATTTAAAATTTTATATTATCTTTCGTTGAATATCTTTAATTGATTTTAGGTACGAGGAATGATATGGTTAGCATTTTGATCCGTCAAGGAAAAAAAAAAGACAGAGAGAGGAGAGAGAGAGAGAGAGAGGAGAGAGAGGAGAGAGAGAGAGAGAGAGAGAGAGAGAGAGATCAAACTGAAATTTATGTTCCTCTTTCCATCTTGTCTCCAAAGAGAACTTTTGCCTTTAATTTGAGCAATATTTATGTGTCCCTCTATTGAAAACCTAAAATTCTTTTATCGAGAAAACTTTTAGCTTATCTATGAGTAGCAAGCACCTTTTCAATAGGATAACACACAAACACACACACACCTGCTGTATATATATACTTTACGTAAAAAGAAAGTACTACCCAGGTACTATATATACGTATATTAATATACCTCATCCTACCTATACTTTATATATATTTATATATGAATAATGATATATATATATTATATATTACCTTTATATATATATATATAATAATAATAATATATGATATAATATGGATATATGATGGCTCATGTAATAAATCCTTACGTATGTTTTCTGCTAACTCATTAAAATTTTAGGTGTAAATTTTACAACTTAGGTATTTAGAAGTTATTAATCTAAGAATTGTTGCGCCTCGAGAAAAAACTTGACTTACATGTAATGGTAATGTATTTAATGGAAGTTGAAGTTTTATAATGTCAACATTACATTCCTTTTAAATATATATAATATAAATATATATAGGTGTATATATATATATAATAGTATGTATTATCATATATATAAAATTATAAATAAATATTATATATATATATATATACCCTACCCTATATAATATATGACACTAACTCGCTTAAAAGCGAAGTGTCCACCAGATTAAATTAGTCATGATATTGAAAGCATATTCTCGAAAACCTATGCGAACCCTACCAGTGTTTTTAGCGGCATTGCGTTTCACAGGGCCAATTCCTAGATAAGCAGGACAATGCGATAATGTGTCGTAACTTTTTTTAGAATTTCTGACACCCTGCAGTACAATTTGTTGAGTTAAGCTAAGAATAGTGTAAGGGGTTATTATTTTGCTTTTGCGTTCTAATGTTTATATTATCCATTAATATTGCCTTCAGCTGATTTTAACGAAACAGAGAAAAGAATTCTTTCAAAGTATAATGAACATCCATTACACTTATCTTTAGATACACAATATATTGTAATATGAATGAATAATACAAATCATACCGACAATAATACCTATAATAATAATAATAATAATAATAATAGATAATAATAATAAGTATATGGAGATAATAGTTTAATCAAATTTACACTACCTTTATATAATATATGACCCACTAATAATAATAATTAATAGATGAAAAATCAATAATAAGTGGGAAATAATAATAATAATAATAATAATAATTAAATAAATGGAAGAAAAACTAAAGAAGTTACCCGCATGATATCTCGAAAAACTAAGATAGGTACAAGAAAAAACTGATAACATATATGAATCAGCTATGAAATTTGTATGAAATGACAAAAAAAAAAGTTAATATATTTTTTTTATATCTCCAAATTAAACTACGATAGGTAGAAGAAAACTAAAAAACATATATGGAATCAGCGTATAGATATTTTTTAGGGGGCTCGAGCCGACGGTGGCACAGAGGGGCGGACGTTTTCCATACCCCGTAGGGGAGGAGGCGGAGGAAACCCCGCGACACCCAAAACCAAAAGAGCGGGTTCGTTCCGGGAAAGACCCTCCCCAGAGAGGCGCGGGCATATAAGTCCAACCCAGTCGTCCCCCAGGAGGCCGAGAAACCCCGACTCTTTGCATCTTTGCCGTTTACCCTGGGAATTCTCCTAGATTATAAAAAAAATAAAATCTGTTTCAAACCCATTATTGTCTGCGTCTGATTCCAATAATTTTAACTTCATTTCACTTAACCACTGTTTGATATAAAAAAAAAATTAAAAAAAAAGTTAAATTTTTCTTTCATTTTCCATAACAAATTCATACGCTGATTCCATATATGTGTATCAGTTTTCTTGTATCTATTCTAGTTTTCGAGATATGATCGGATCGCGAGTAACCTTTAGTTTAACCATCAGATAATAATAATTACATAATTATCAATAAGTACATAATAATAATCTACATAATAATAATAATAATAATAAATAATAAAATCAAGACAAAACATTCACATTCCACTTCCATTAATAATAATCATAACTCATAATAATAATCAGATAATAATAATAATAATACAATATATTCATATAATAATAATATATTAATCATATTAGCAGATAAATAATTAAACAAAATTAGTTACCCTGAAAACCAATTTTAACACGCTTAGTCCACACACCCCCTTAGCGTCACTAAAATTAATAAATAAACATTGTAATCTTTAAAACTCACCAATTGAATGATAAGCCCCACCCCAGGTTATAGAGTGAGCTTTTCCCTATTTATAATCTTTTATAAAAGGAAACATTTTTTTTTTAAAATTACCACTTTTGAGACATCCTCACATATGTTCTATTATAAACATTTTTGGAACAATTCCAACCTCTTATTGTGTCTAACTGTCTATGAATTTCCAATTTATGTTTTTTTGCCTGCTTATCTAAGAAATGCCCTGGTCAACGAGTATTAGTAGAGCAATTATTTAGTAGGACATTTTAGAGTGTTAACATGTCTGTGTTCTATAATTTATTTAGTCTAAGGGATCATAAAAAAAAAAAAAGAAAGCTGGTATTGCGAAACCTTTCTTCGCCGCTATTGAATGGAAATAACCTCGAAAAAAACACCCTCGATGACATGTTCGTTCGATATATATCGGTTAACTACCCATTTAACAAGAAGAAGTTCCGATATATATAAGCATATCCTCCATATATACGTTGTATGTTAATATGTTAAATTCTGCAATATAATTTAATATATATTTCAAACTATATCCTTTTTTCCTTCTTTCGTTTTTTTACTCCAACGCATACTCGCAAATATATAAATCAATCATCTTTATGTTCATTCCTTTTGTTTTTTAGTTTTATATTAACAAACACCACTTACTTCCACCATCATGTCCCTTCTTGTTCCACCAATGCATATTGATTAATTAGCCACAAACCTGTGAAACTAAATTCAAATTTTAATTTTAAAATAAATTGAACTTTTCTTAATCTAATGCAAAATAACCTAATCTACCCCATAATCTATCCTAAACCTATGTAAACCTAACCTAAACCTTAACCTAAACCTAACCTAACTAAACCAAGTTAACCTAAACTAACCTAACCTAACCTAACCTACACCTTTAATCATAACGTTACATAACCTAAATGAAACCTAGGGTAATCAAATTTCATTTAAAAATATGATTTATGTTACTTCCCGCAAGTAGTTATTGAATTATAACACACCACTGCGTAGGACAAATATTTAATACCTCTTTGTTTTAATGTAATGCTATTTTAAATACCATAAGAAACATAAAGAACAATAATCTAAAATATGAAGAACCAACTGAAAAAAAATTTTTAGCACCAATACGGCGCCTCTAATAATAAATACAAATTGTTCAAAAAAAACTTTAAAATATAAATAAAAAGTAAAAAGAAAAGAATTAAAATGTACGAGCTTCACCCAATACTGTAAATATTGAACAACTTATCTTCTCTTTCACTAGGGTAAATCTTTCTTATACTCTTTTTTTTTTTTCCCATTTTAAATTTTAAAAAAAACCAATAAAAAAATACACCAAACAACGTAAGAAAAATTAACATGACCCAATATATTATATATATAGTTACTATATATGATATATCAGACATTATCAATTATATATATAAAATAATATATATAATAACTAACTAATAGATAATATATATATAGTAATATATATATCATTAATTTATCACCATTTATATTTATTTACTACTATAATACTATATACTAATACTATTACATAATAACATAATATATATATATAATATCTATTATATATATATATATAGTTATAAATTTAACGTATATAGTATATATTAATATATAATATATACATATTATTTATATATTATATATGGTTCATGTGAATCCTGTGACTTCTCCCAGCTTGTTTTTTTCTTAGTTCATAAAAATTTTAGGTAAAACTTTATCAATTTTCGTTTAAAATTTTTCATGATCTAGTGGCATAAAAATGTATAATATAGGCTATAACCAAAAATAGAATGAAAAATCAATTTATTTTATTAATTAAAATGAAGTCCATTATTTCAAATTTAATGTTTCCTTTTTAAAAGAAAAAATAAGTACTTGTGCTATATATATATATATATATTATATAGATAATATATATATATATAATATATATATATATATATTATATAAATATTATATATATAATAATAAATAATATTATATATAAATAACAATATATATTAATAATAGAAGCGGACTATATCCTTAATAGTATATATATATATTTATTATATAATATCCATATATATATAATATTACATATATATATATATATAAATATTATAATATACATATATATACTGATTAAAAATAACTAATATATATAGTATAATAACTAATAGTCATATAGTAATTATCATATAATATATAAATATATATATTATAATATTAATCCTTATAATTTATTTTTATTATATATTTACTATAATTTTAAATATACATAGTATATATATATATACTATACTATATATACTATATATATATATATATATATACTACTTTAATGTACTATAATTAACCATACAAATATGATGATTTAATATAAACATTAGGAGAGTTGTGCCCTATATACTACTATATATATATTCTATATCATATTCTATAATTAAATATATATATTTTACATATAATATATATATATATTAGATATTATATGGTGATAATTGGTTTTTTATAGAGCGACAAACTATCATTCAATCCACTACCCTCATATAAAACAACATATAAAATAGCCCACAAGGACAAGGCTAATACCATTGCTAGGAATGCTGGTCCAATCTTAGTGCGGAAACATGCTTAAAAAAACACAAAAAAAAAAAAAAAAAAATAGTTAAAAAAATATATCTCAAAAAAACACAATAGCTACAGCGCAAAAGGGAACACTACAATTTTGGCTATACTAAAAAATAAAAATACTTATAAGATTTGTAAAATAAACTAAAAAATAAACAAAATTTATTGTAATATATTCACATATAGATAATTATTATAGACATACCTATTTAGCAGACCTCTTCCTGTTACTCGTTAAAATTAAGAATAGACTCTTTAAGATATACACTTTGCTTCCTTTTCATTCTCACTAAGAATACCCAAGCGTGTGACCTATACCGCACCATTGCCGCGGAAAGCTCACGAGGGTCTCTTCGGCCTTCCAGTGAGAACTACGTGCGCTAATATACCCCCCTTTACACTGGAAAGACTCGACTCCGGAAGCCCACGCTCTTTGTTTGCCTAATTTGCGTGTCGCGCGGGTTCCTCCGCCCCTCCCCTACGCGGGTAGGGAAAACGTCCCCCCTGTGTTCCCATCGGCTTCGATCCCCCGTACAATCGCACCTGTAGTATAACCTTCTACATATAGCATAACTCCAACATACAACGTAAGGACTCTTACTACTATCATTCAAACTATCACACCCAATTAGTCCCCTGCCTATAAATAAATAAATAAAAAATAAATAAATAAATAAATAAAAAATCAATAAATAAATAAATAAATAAATAAATAAATAAATATTGGATATTTATAGGTTTAAATAGGGCACACTTTTTTTGGAAATGAATATGTATTTTTTTTTTTAATTTTCATCTGATTTTGATGAAGAAAATACCAAATGTAATGTCTCGCCTAATCATCTGCAATTGTGCGATAAAATTAAAATAGGATCAGTAAAAAAAAATATTATCTTCTCTTACAACTGTTTCATATTATTTTAATTAATTTCATTTCATTAAATTCGTTACAATTTTTTTTCAAAAGCATTTTTGAAATCAGACCATCGAATTGTAATTTAAAGAGAATTCAGATAAAAAAAGATTAGAATTCAGATTAGCCATGGGTTCTACTATAATAATCATCAAGAACAGTGCTATCTTTATGAAAGATACAGAAAGTGTTATTGATCAGGCTAAATGTAAATAATAATATGTTTAAAAATTTTAAAAAAACTTATAAGGACATGAAATTTGACAATTTAAACCAAATGATATTTTCACATTAGCAACCTTTCTGATATTTACGGTACAAATCCCAGTTTCACTTCATCTTTCGTAATTTCAATGGTGAAAGGTAATATTGTTCAGCTGCTTTCAAACTAGACTAAATAAATCACATTTGCTCAGAAGAGTAGTCGAAAAGGAGTTTGAGAGTTATCTTTAAAGTTCAAAGAGAAAAATAACTACTTATGCCGTTAATTTTTCTCTTGGCATCAAATTGTTAATAACATATGAGGAAAATTCCTTAAATTGAGTTATCTTTTGTGTTAATCTAGTTTGCTCTTCTAACAGCGCCCCCAACGATATTCTGTTTAGTATTGCAAGTAGAGAAAGCTCTCTCTCTCTCTCTCTCTCTCTCTCTCTCTCTCTCTCTCTCTCTCTCTCCCTCTCTCTCTAATCTCTCTTCTATATTCTCTTATATGTGATTATATTGCAAGTAGAGGAAAGGCTCAGTCTTGCCTTGAAATGCAAGTCAGATTATATGACATAATATAATATGACACATATAATAAGGTTAAATGTTAACCAACCTCTCTTAACATTTTTTACTCTCTATTCATAATGAGTGGACATTGTGATTGTGGGCTGATTGGAATTGGTGATATGCTATGTGGATTACGTTCTGTAACCTGATTAACGCATTGAAAAAGGTGGCAAAACTATCCTCTTTCATACTTCTGCAAACTTTTCAGATATTATATTTGCAGAATATTTACCAGACCAAAAATAAAATATAAAATATAAATATCAATTATGAAATTTAAAGTATGCATTTTTGTTTTAAGATTTTATATAAAATGTTGAAAATCCCAATCTATAGGATGAAGTTACAGAAGATTTTCGCACACATCCCCACCAGCTGCGGAATTTCAAATTTTGACGGCAATTACATCCACTACATCATTTTATATATATATGTATATATTATTATATATATTATATATATATTATATATATATATGATAATATATTACTATATATATAATTATAATATATTATATATAATATAATATATATATAATATCATATTATATATAAAAAATTTATTATTTATTAATATATATAAATATATATATATATAATATATTATGTATGGCCAAACTTACCAAGGCGCCCGCTTGATGTCTCGAAGACTGCGATAGGATCGAGAGAGCTAATAACATGTTTGGGGTCAGCGTAGGAAATTTGTGTGGAGGATTGAAAGGAATTTTTTTTTTTTGCTTTTTTTTTTTTGTATCTCGAAGACTACGTATGGGTACAGGAAAACTTGATTTTGCATGTTTTGGAGTCCGGCGGGTTGAGGTATTTTGTGGGAGTGGCATTTTTTTGGGAAAAAAAAGAGAAAAAACAAATTTTTCCCCATTTTCCATACGGGTTTAATGCGCTGATTCCAAATGTGTTGCTGTTTTTCTTGTGCCTGGCGTAGTTTTCGAGATGTCGTGCGGGTGCTTTGGTGGGTTTCACATATTAATATATTATATATATATATATATATATATATATATATATATATATATATTATACTATATATATAATATATTATATATATATATTTAAAATACATATATATATATATAATATAATACTTATATAGATATATATATATATATATTATTATATTTATATATATTATAATATATATAATATATATATATTATATTATATATATATATATATATATATATATTATGGTATTTCATATTTATTTATATAAAAGCGCCCGATTTAGCTCGAGTGTCTTTTAGCACTCCAAACCAAAAGCGAGTGTACCAGGTTTGCAAACTGGTCGGGAGGGGAATGTGAGTATCCTCTCCTGGGCTTGGCTTCGTCCTGCTCGGGCGTTAAACGAGTACACTTCCTCCTATTGATTAGGGCTTTTCTGCCGTGAGTTGACTGTTTATCTCTGTATCATATATATATAATATATTATACTTATATATATATATAATATATAATATATATTATATATATATATAATCTATATATTATAATTATAAACATTTTATATTTAATAATATATATATACATCTATATATATAATATTAAATAATATATTTATATATATATAATTATAATACATCGTATTTTAAAAATATATATATATTAAATATAATATATAATTTTTAATTATTTTTCTAATATAATTTTATATATTAATTATATAAATGAAATTCAATAATATATATATTCAATACTCTATTATATTATATATTACAGATAGAATACGAATTGTACGATGTGGTTTTGGACATTCCAATGCTTTCTCTAGACACAAATATCACTTACATAAATTATTTTTGTGCTCTCTGCAACAACGATTCAAGTTCATTCCTTCACTTGGATTTCTCCATAAGATGCAACCCGAAATATGTGAGTAAATTTTCAAATTAAGGCGACCTTGCGTAAATACTTATCTTGAAGTAATAAATAGGTAATCAGTTATTATTATTATTATTATTATTATTATTATTATTATTATTATTATTATTATTATTATTATTATTATTATTATTATTATTATTATTATTATTATTATTATTATTATTATTATTATTTATTATATATTATTATTATTATTATTATATTATTTTATTTTCGTTGATTAAATCTTTATCATTAATTTGTGTTTATGTTGTAATATTTTATGTGTGAATTCTTTGTTGCACTCTGTGACTTAAGAAAGTTTTGTCATTTGTATTAGGTACTCATCCTAACTAGATTCTGGTAAATTCCTAAAGCAATAAAACTCTTTGCGTCTGTCTCTTGGTAAATGTCTATTCTTGAAGATTGTTTTGAATTTATTAGGCTTTAAGTTTCTTCGGCTGGCCCTTCTACTCCTGCTGCTAAGCAGATAGATTTCTTCTTTCCAAGTTCTACTAATCATGCTTCTCTTAGTTGGTTCTATGGGCATGGAGTTGTTTTACCGACCACTCATTTCTAATTTTGCAAATATTTTCTTCCCTCTCTCTCTCTGAGCTTATAAAGCCGTTCAAGAATTCCAGGATATTTAATTTGTTTTATCCCACCCTTGGGTGACGCACCATCAGCTGGTCTGTGACGTATCATTTAGTTGCCATTGGGATAGCGTTACATTAGATGGTGGACGTTACTTCCGTAACCATATATTTCTTTAGCAAAGAGCTTACAGACCCGCAACACGCATACTCAGTTTTAATCATGAGCTTTTGGCGGCCTACTTAACTGTACTGCTCTTTAAACCCCTTTTTTAAATGTCGGGATGCCGTCATAAACTCCTCATCTCCACCCCCTAGTTAATAATGACCGCAAACAGTGACATCTATCTTTCGTTACGGAGTATGTTTCTTCCATAGTTTGTGTAAAAATCTCAGGTAAAGTTATTGCCGACGCTTTCTCTGTCTTTCTTTCCAGAAATAATAATATATATATTATTATTGTTGATATCTTCTCCAGGTTTGCCTCTGTCCTCTCTCCGGAACCAATTGACTTCTAAACTTTCTCCCGTCTTATGGAGACTGATAAAGATATCCAGATATCGTGATAGACTTCAATATTTCTCTCTTTCCGACAACCTTTCTCTCTTGTGCGACGTTTCGATACCCAATCAACGCCATCAGGAAGTAACATTTTGAGGATCTTCACTTACTTTTTGGAAGTGAAAGTGTTCTTTTGTTTGAACAAGACACGTAATTTCTATTACAATTTGAATCGGGACATTCGCTCATGGGTTCGTTTACCACCAGCGTCAGGTTTCGAAAGTGCGCTGTCATATGATGTTGTCTGGAAAACCGTTGGAAATTTCTCCACAACGCTTTGAAATTATCCACATTTACAAAGTCCGCGTTTTTTAATCTGTTTTGCTTCCCAGCAATTCAACAACTTTCCGACATCCTTTCATCTGTCTAGACAAAAAAAGGAAATAAATGGAAGATTTTTCAGTATTCCGCACGGATGCCAAATCTGCTTCGCATCCCTTTCTGCAGTGGATTTCAAGATTTGGAGTTCCAATGTACATTGTGACAGACCAAGGCAACCAGTTCTAAAGAGAATTCTTCACTGAACTTTCGCACTTGTTTGGTTTTCACAGTCTTCTAACCTCTCCCTACCATATCAAATCTGATGGTCTTGTATAAAGCTCCCACAGAACTCTTAACATCACTTGATTACCAGGAAGGACGATTCTTAGATCTGTCTTCTAATGGTCCTTCTCGGCCTGCGCTGTCTCCTCAACGATATTGGATTTTCCCCTTCCAGGATGTTACTGGTAAAAGTCCTTTGTGTTCTGCTGATTTTTTTGCGTCTGTTCCTAAGAAATTTGCAGGACTTTGACACTTCATGAAGAATTTATTTGTTGCATGAAGGTGCTTGCTTTCCCCACTCGTCCGCCATTTCATTCGTCTTATGACGACACTTATAGTCTCCAAGTTTTGAAAACATGGAACCACGTATATGTTCGGCCAGATAGCATCAAGAAAATTTTGGAGGCCCATATTCATATAACTTCCTAGTTCTTGAACTATTTGGCCGATTCTTCAGGTTTCAGCTGTTCAATGGCATGTTGGATATGGTATTAATTAAATGATTGAAACCAGCGTGTGCATTTATATTTCCGAGGTTCAGATGGGGTTCTGCTTTGCACAACTTCTTCTTCGGTTCAACCTTCAGATGATTCTTCGTCCGCTTCGTCTGTATTTGCGGCCTTTGCTTTTTCAATCCACATCCGCTGCATCTCCTCTTTCTCCTTCTGATCCTTTTCCTCCGTCGTCTCTTGTTGCTCCTTCTGTTCTCCAGAGGAGATGGGACCTTAGTTTAAACGCTACGTTTGCGTTTCAATAATTTTATCGTTTTTTTTATAACATCATAAATTCCATTTATATAATAACTAATAACTTCTTTCTCATTCTCTCTCTCACTCCCTTTCTTGTCATTTTTCCTTTTATGTATTAGGAAACGTGAACGAAATAAAAGCAGTCTTAACTTGTGTATCATAAACGTAGGTCCCATTCATCTCTCGCACGGTCCGTTGTCGGTGCTGACTGATCTAGATCATATGGGCATTCCAAGTTATCATTGATAAACCTATTATTTATTGGTTGCACTTGTGTTATTCTTTTAATTATTCTTGTGTTGAATCTTCTTATTGTACCCAACGCGTTTAGGTAAATTTAAAATTTTATTTTACATTATAATTAGTAGGGAACACGGCCAGCTTACCTGATTATATCTACTATATTATATATATTAATAACTTATAATATATATATAAGTATATATTATAATTATATATATATCATATATATATTAATATATATAATATTAATATAGATATTATAATATAATATATATATTAATATATAATATATATCCGTAGTTACCAGGTGATGATAAAAAATATAACTTAAAGAATTTTTATGGTAAGCGGAATAGATTCCTCAATATGGACTTATTGAACGACAAACACTTGCAGCCAATGATAAAGGCGAAACCGAATTCCTGGAAGGTGACTCTACCCACTCCTTTTCTCCTCACTTTTACAACATTACCTACTACCCAGACTTGTAAAGTTGCAAGGTTGGAGTTTGTCAAAAAGATTTCAAGTTGATATTGATTAGAAAAACATATCTCTGAAAGTTTATTATAAATGTTTATGTAAATAAAAAGGTGTAATAATAATTTCTCGGCATTTTTTATTTTTTTCATTTTTAGAAATTTTTTTAATTTTTTGTACTATATGTGAAAATAATTAAGTTATAAACACATATATACTATATATATTATAATATATTATATATATATATAATAATATACATATATATATATATATTATATTATATTATATATATAATATATTATATATATATTATATATAAATATAATATATATATATATTATATTATTATAATATATATACATAGTAATATATATTTATATCTATATAATTATATAAATATATATAATATATATATATATATAATTTTTATATATATATATATATACTATATATATCTATATATATAATATATATATATGTATAAATTATATATATATAATATAATATAATATATATATATATATATATATATATATATATATATTATATATATGTATAATATATATATATATTAATATATATATTATATATTTATTAATTTTAATAATATATTATTAATATAATATATATATTATTATGCTATATATATATATATATACATACTATATATATATACATATTATATATATATATATTATATAATATATATATAATATATATATATATATATATATATATACTATAATATTTAATTATATATAATATATTATATATATAAAATATATATATATATAATTATAATAATATATATATTAATCTTCGCTTTAGAATAATAAGAAATACGAATAAATTAAATTGTTTAATACATTGAAGATCTCAAAATTTATTCTATAACATCGGTTATTTAAATAAAAATCTACTCTTATAAATTCAGGGACCTACTTCCTTTTATTAACAAGTAGGAAGACACATTTAAATTAAGCTAAATAATAGCTTCCCGAAAGTTTTATTAAAGATGGCAAATACCAGAACGAGTTCTATATTTTGCTAAATGAAATAAAACGTATGTTTCAATCAATTCATTTAATTATCATAATATATAAATAATTTAGAGTTAATAATAGTATTATAAAATATTATCATACGAAAATTATTAATGTAGGAATGATAAAGCACTGAGCAGTTAATTACTTAACACATTGGACTGCCTAATATTTAACAAATTTATAACAACTTAAACAGAATTTACTGGTTTTATTCTATATTCAGAGTTCAGGGAGTTTCAGAACATAATTGAAGCTTTTAACGATAAATGGCGCTAAGGTCATATATTTACTTTTTTTTTCCTAAATTTTTAGGGAAAGGAATTTTTATAAATATTTTATTAGAATTAAACATACGGTGTCTTTTAAATAAATTTTTAAGTTTTATGATATTTTAACATTTTATAATTTTGCTCATATAAGAGAATTGAAGTTTAACTTACTATTGAGAATTGAAGTTTAACTTACTATTGGGAATCTGAAATCCCATAAACTTATTATGTCATGAAAATTTTTATAGATGAATTTTTCACATTTCTGTGCAGCCCTAAATTTGCTTAATGGGGGTGGAACTTAATAGTGTATTATATATAGATTGCCAGGGCGGCTTCAAAGAAACTGTGAGTTCTGTTCAGACTGCGAGACTTTTTTTCCTCTTCTCAGCTACTCCAGCTATACAAGGGCCTCCATCCGCCCATGATATGGAGTTACTGCTCTCATATTGGGGAGCTCTTGGTTTTCACCCGGCTTTTAGATAGAGTTCGAGTCAAAGGCCAAAGGCTTATAAATTGTTCCGTACTTGCCCAGTTCACTTGACCCCTATCTTTGCGGACGTGATGTTGGTGCTTTATCTCGTTTTTCTATAGGGTGATCGTAGTGGCAAGGTTCGCTGCGAGCAGGAACTTTTCCCCGAGTAACCACCACCTTTACGTCGCCCTCGTAGCACAAGGGTGTGCTGTATCTCGGCCACATGAGTTTGTGTTGATCATTGGTAACTCAGCTGGTCGCTGCAGTGCTTCCTTTCTTTCCTGCTCACCTCTGTTCTGAGAATGTCTCTACGATCTGGTGTTGTTTACTGCTCAATCTTTTTGGATTTAATTTTCAAAGCCTGGCGTCTGCCGCTTCATTCTGCGATATATTACTGAGTTTGTTGTCGATTCTGAGGCGTGTAACACCCCCTCCTTGATTAGGGCTCTGCCCGTGAGTGGTGTGACAACTGTAAATATGTATATATATAATATAATATATATATATATATATATATATATTATATATTTTTATAATAATTTAGTATATATTTTATATTATCTATTATAATAATTCATATATATAATCTACTTAAATACTTTTATATTAAGGCTCTACTCTTTGATTGTAATTATATAATTTTATCATTTTACTAATTTATCATAATGAACACAATAGATAAAATACTCTAGGCGTAGAAAATCAAATAGTAGTGGGATTATAGAAAGAGAAAGAAATAAAGAAAAGGGAATGTGGGAATATTGGAAATATGTGTAGAATGTATAGGTCTAAAAATATTTATATTAGGTGAATTACTTAGTGAACATGGGAATGTTTTGGTAGTAATACTGGTGTAGTTCGAGATTGTTCCATAACCCTTGAATTAAAGAGGAATCTTGTTTTCTATCATTTCTTACAAAAGAGTCATCGCAAGAAGAGGTAGATGATCTATGACTATCATCTTGAATTTTCTGTACATTAGGATACTTGTCATAGTACTCTATGGAAAAGTTAATTTCTGATGGTGAACTAAAACTACTTCCAGGAGATTGAAGAGGTGAATAATGGAAAAAAGTTTTAGTTGAAGTAGTTGGTAATCTCATAAATATATCAGGACATCCAAAACATGCCATCTTGAGGTATAAAGAATTAATCCATATAGTCCGTAATTAAAAAATCATAAAATCCTAAACCTTTGTTCTACAAAAAGAAAAAAAAATACCGAAATTATAACTTATTTACTTACTCAGTAATGTATT
Organism: Trachelipus rathkii; assembly: GCA_015478945.1. NCBI lineage: Eukaryota > Metazoa > Arthropoda > Malacostraca > Isopoda > Trachelipodidae > Trachelipus > Trachelipus rathkii. The sequence continues at coordinate 24,077 of JABUQX010013916.1, forward strand.
GGAATTAATAGTATAGTAATTTAATTAATAGGATTCTTCATCACCCTTAAAAGAAGGTTTAGAAGGCAAGGAAATTGTTTCTGCTTGAGATTCAGGAATTTTCGAATTTCTACTTCGAATTTCTTATGAAATATTCTGCAAAATTTGCGGTAGTGAAGGACGAAAATCTGAAGAGGAGGTAGAAAAATTGTAAAATATTTTTTAAAGGAGTGATGTGCCGGGGTAGGAGCTGTAAGATATTTTGGAGCAAATTGTTGTGGTAAAGCGCTAATGAATAGAGTAGTGCTTGTTAGGTCTCCCGGCGGGAAATATTGTTCATGGCATGCAATATTTAAATGTGGAATCGCACTAGCAGGATAGAGGGATTTTAGGCAGAAGTATGACACGTCAAACTTTTAGTGGTATTTGGGGGAGAAAACTAATTATTTTATAGAATTTTGATTTTTTTTTTTTACAATAGCAAGCAGCAAATTTATAAAATTGTCCATGTGGGAAACGAACTCATGTTAGTTGGAAAAACATCGTAACAAGTATTTGTTAAATTTTAAGTTTTATAGCTTTCATATAAAGAGAGTTTCCAATCTCTGCATTATGAATTAGAGTTGTAGAGTGTTGCCGTAGGGCAATCTTTTGTATTTCAGATTGTAGCTAATTTCTAGCTAAATCTCTTATTAGCTGTAACGCGTTCAAACATTTCTGAATTGAAATCATACAAAAATTCTTTTGGAGGAACTGGTTTATTTACAAAAGAAGGGAAATAGTTAGGAAGATCATATGGTAATCTTTTAACATAAAATTTAATAGAAAATGAGGAGTATTTCCGATAGAAGAGTTGTAAGTAGAGTTTAAGGCTAACTGTGCGAAAGCAGTGAATTTGCCCCAATCATCATGGTTAGCAGAGACAAAATAGCACAGATAATTCTCTATATTCCGGTTTTTGCGCTCTTCCAAGCTATTTGAGGCTGAATAACGAATAAAGATTTTATCGTTATTAATTTTCCTTTTTTTTTAATTTTTAGAGAAAAACTGTGAAGTATATTCACCGGCATTATTTGTGACGAGAATCCAAGATGTAGAGTGGTCCATTATGATCCTGTTCAAAAGAGCATGAGCAAATTCTTTGCCATTTCTTGAAGCGACAGGACAAAGTTCACAGAAGAGTTAATAAATCTTTGAAAACAAGTAAGTAACTAGCATTAGTAAACTTACGTTTAGGAAGAGGATCAATAGTATCCAAAGGAACTCTTGAGAATGGAGTAAATGGTGATAGATAATAATTTATTGCAACAGGATGAGGTTTGCTTTCCTTAACCTCTAAACATGAAACGCATTGTTTAAAATACTCTACAATACCTAAAGAAGTGTAAGGAAAAGTATATATTTCTTGAATTCTTTTCTCGGTATGTTCAACATAGATCAGAATGAACAGATGGAAAAGTATTATGGTTTAGAAATAAAACATCGTAGAAAAAAAAATCAGGTACTTGTGAAAGATACATATTATCAGAAATAACATGAGATGATAAATCTTTAACTATTAAATGAGGTAGACACTCATTAGGATTGTGCTAAGTTTCAACCCAATGTATTATATATATGTTTAATCGGTTGAAATTTCTTTTTTCCGGGGAAATGACATCTTTAGTCAAGTTAAATATTTTAGGATTAGATAATGCAGTTTTTAGTTTATTAATTGCTAACCCAGATAGCAAAAGATGTGAAGAATTTCTACTGAAGTAGTCAGGAACAATATTAAGATGTTCCCCATTTTGTAGACAAACTTTGGATCATAGGATTATAATTTCAAATTCCATCGTCACAGGCGATCAGAAAGTTGCTTGTGACGAAACATGTGCACAAGTGGTCGATGATCAGTAAAGTGCTTTAAGGGATTTACAAAAAATACGGTGCGAAACATTGATAAAGAAATAACGATGGCAAGAGTTTCCTTTTCAGTTGCAGGATAATTTCTCTTAGCTTTGTTCATCATTCTGGAAACGAAAGTCAAAGGGTTTCCTTCCATCCCTATCTAGTTGAGCTAGGACTGCACCAATTCCGAAGGAGCTGGTGTAACAATATAACAAAAGGTTTTGTGTAATCTAGAAAAGATAGTACAAGATCTTATAGAAGTTTTTATTTTAAGGTGTTGTAAGTAGATTACTGCTCGAGTTGCCAAGAAAAGTGACATTTTTCTTAAGCAAAATAGTTAAAGGTTGAGCTATTAAGCTGTAGTCAGGAATTAAATGTCTGAAATAGGTAAATAAACCGAAATCAAAGCGAACTTTATTGGCATTTGTAGGCTTTTTAAATCCTTTCAGAGCCTCAAGGGTCTAGGATAAGTCCTTTTTCGCTGATTTTGAAACCTAAATAAGTTACACGTGCGTCATTGTGATTCGGTATATCTTTACCGAAAATTAAACCTCGTCTTTAAAAAGTAAAAATACGACATCGAAGAGTCCGGAAAGAGCCATTTCCATTCTGTTCACGATTATATGTTGTAGATTGTATAGGGGTACACAATTGCGTGAATAAATATTTGTAGATTTTGTGCAATCCCTGGATGTCAAGTGTTCTCTCTCGTTTTGTGTATAAGTTTATTAATTATTTGTTGATTATGTGCTAGTCTTTTTGTTGATGGTTCGGTTTATATGGTAGGGATAAAAATGAGTAGTATCCGGGCTAAAATTTACATTCAATTAATATTTTTCCTTCTGTTTTGCATACATTCATCGTATTGCCAAAAAATAAAGACCCCATAGAAAGAAAATCACTTTTATTTGTGGTAATTAGGGCGATATTTAATATAAGATGAGCTGTTCCTATTAGGACATGGAAGAGCTGTTGGAGAGAAAGTGTTTTAATTAAGTGTTACAAGATTGTAATCAGAGTTACCGATAGAAAGGAAAATTGTGTGTAGCGAAAAGGAGTAATGTCGAAGCATAGGTCAAGAGTGTTCAAGAATTTGTTGGGACGATCTAGAATGTGTGCAGATTCCTTAACCAACTGTTCCAGATAGTTGAGATTATTAATTGTTTTGGCCTCCTTTCTACCTATATCAGTATGAGTGGAGACCAACCACTTAGTATGGTGTAAGTAGAAGTCCCATAAGTATAGGACCTCGGCATTTGGATGAAAAGAAGTAATGGTCTCATGAGAAGTGGTAGGATATTTAAAAAGAGCCAGAAAATCTGTTCTATTAGGAGAGCAAAAGCAAAACCCAATATAATCTTAATAAATAAATATAATAATAATAAATAATGAATAATAATAATATATAATAATAATAATAATAATAATAATAATAATAATAATAATAATAATAATAATAATAATAATAATAATAATAATAATAATAATAATAATAATAATAATAATAGTAGTAATAGTAGTAGTAGTAGTAGTAGTAGTAGTAGTAGTAGTAGTAGTAGTAGTAGTCGTGTTAGCAGCAGTTGAAAGAAGCTTTCTTAATCCATAGAATATCGAAATTAGGAGCTCAAGGTTTTTGAGACGTAATACAGGAATGCTTATTTTACATAAACACAGATAATACCATTTAGTCGAAATTTGTGAAAAATGTAGTTAGATATATTAAGTTTATCATAGAAAGGATCCCTAAATAGTTGGGTCTCAGGCAGAAGTTAAAAGTTAAGATGAGAGTTAGGTGATATACTCCACAGATTCGAAGTTAGCGGATAGGTCATATATATAATATATATATAGATTCCGGACGAAAATGACCGCGACTTTTTTTGACCTTTTCTGACCGCGAATCTTTTTTTAGCTCCGAATTTTTTACCTGACCTTGAACTTTTTTGGGCCTTAACCTTTTTGGGCCTTTACCTTTTTATGGGCCTTGACCCTTTTTTCGTTGCGTATTACCCCCCTATTTTACACCCCCTAATTTTTTCGATCATGGGTCATTTATCATTTTTTTCTTCACCTTAATGTTTTTTTTTGGATCGAATTTTTTACCTGACCTTGACCTTTTTTTTGCCTTCACCTTTTTTTGGCCTTGACTTTTTTTCGACCAACCCCTTTGGTCTTCCCTGGGTCATTTTTGGCCCACGGTATTTTCGGCAACCCTAATTTTTTGGGCAACCCTAATTTTTTGGCAACAATAATTTTTTTTTTTGTTCGGCAACCCTAAATTTTTGGCAACCCTTCGAAGAAGGGTTGCGCCAACGGTTGCGTAAGCAAAGCCGTTGTAGCGTACCCCACCCTAATTTTTCCGACCAACCTTTGGTCTTCCATGGGTCTATTTTTTGCCCACGGTAATTTTTTTGTCCTTCCTTTACGGGCTTAGCCCTATTTTTTTGATATTTTCGATCACATCTACACACGTGCGCGTGCGCGCGCACACACACGAGTTAGTATTTTTCTACCACTTATACACACATTCACTTATACACACATTCATATAAACGTAACATTTTCCATAGACACTTACATTTACACCTATACACACGCGGTACAAACACACTACCGTCCCTTTGGTCGTCCATGGGTCACTTTGACCCACGGTAATTTTTTTGTCCTTACTTTAGGGGACTAAGCCCTTTTTTGATGTCTTAACCTTGTTTGACATGATATTTCGGCCTTACCTTGCCAGATTACCATGGGTCATTTTTGCCCACGGTAACTTTTGGGCTACCCTTTAGGGCTTAGCCCTCACTCTCTTTCTTTACCTTTGTTTAGTCATGATTTATCAATCACGCCTGCACCCGCGCGCGCGCACACCCACACACATACATACAACACACACACACCCACACACACACACACAATACACACACCACTTAAACAATACATTCATTATTATGACACTTAACCTCAACGCCATAGATACTTGCACTTACAATTTACACTTAATACACACGTACAAACACACGACCATTCCTTTGGTCTTCCATGGGTCAATTTTGACGCACAAGGTAATTTTTTGTCCTTCCTTTAGGACTTGCCCTTTTTTTAATGTCTTAACCTTGTTTGACCATGATATTTCCGCCTTGACCTTGCCAGATACCGTGGGTCAATTTACCCACGCTAACTTGATGGTTTTGATGGTTCCCCAATCACCGTAAAAAGTATCTAGGGATGTTCTATTAGTGTTACTATGAGTATTAGATGAGTGCCAGGTGAGTGCCAGGTGGGTGCCAAGGAGTGCCAAAGAGTGCCAATGAGTGCCAAGTGATTGCCAATGAGTCCCAAGTGAGTGCCACATATGTCAAGTAAGTGCCACATAGTGCCACTGAGTGCCACTTTTTTCAAGCCCTTTTCTAGCCTCCCCTGAGCCAAGGAATAGCCCTAATATGGGTGTCTACCCTAGGTAATAAGGTATGAGGAATCGATTGGTGTATATTTCAAGCTGCTAGGATGCTTCCTACTTATGAGTTACGTATTTTTATAAACACTTATAAAGCACTTACAACTCGCCATGGACACTTACACTAGCCCATATACACTTACACTCACACCCACAGGTGCACTTACACTTACGACTCGAAGTCAATTTTTGTTGTCCCTCATCTTTTGATGACTCAATCTTGATGAAGTCATCTTTGATACCACCTATATTGATGATTCATCTCTTTGATGACTCATTTTTTGTCTACCTCTAGATCATAAGCTGCCCACCAGGCGCATCAAAGCCCCTCGCCCGCAAAGATGGAGGCCCCCGCAACCCGCAGGTGCGACCGCCGGCGAATGAAATATATATACCTTAAGTGCATGTCCATTTTTATTTCATACTTAACAATTTCAAAAAGAATTTCTTTTCAAACTATACTATGAAGCATTTCATTTTTTATTTCATACTTAAACATTTTTTTATAAAAAATTTCGCGAACCTAAAACTGTAAACTCATTACAGACCTCTTATTTAACACACGATATATTTATTAACATTATTTTTACTTAATACTTTTTACTTAATACTTTTAATTTATAAATTTTTAAAAATTGTATGTAAGAAGAAAAAACCAGTGTCTGATATATAATGTACGAAATTTTACTACAATTGTACGGAAAATTTTATTAAAAACATTAACATTAAATACCTTAAAGCAGTAAATCAGTAATCAATAGAGGTGTTACCCTTAACACCAAGAGGGGATTAGTATGCTTTTGTGTTACTGCTTTTACTGCTTTAACTCTCATGTTTTACTGCTTTACATCATATTTTACTGTTTTAACTCATATGTTTTTACTGGCTTTAACTCATATCTTTATTAACGTTTACATACCTTAAAGCAGTAAATCAGTAAATCAATAGAGGTGGTTACCTAACACCAAGAGGGGATTAGTAATGCTTTTGTTTTACTGCTTTAAACTGCTTTATATGTTTTTTACTGTTACCTCATGTTTTATCTGCTTTAAACTCATAGTTTTACTGCTTTACCTCATATATTTATTAACGTTACATACTTTAAAGCAGTAAATCAGTAAATCAAATAACCCGTCCCTGACCTAACCCCAAGGGGGGATTAGTATGCTTTTTGTTTTACTGCTTTATCTCATGTTTTACATATGTTTTACTGCTTTTAACTCATGTTTTACTGCTTTAAGCTCACTGCTTTACTGCTTTAACTCTCTGGCTTTGCTGCTTTAACTCTCTGCTTTAATCTGCTTTAACTCTCTGCTTTACTGCTTTAACTCACAGTGTTTTACTGCTTTAACTCATACAATTTTAACAATATGTTTTTTGATTTCGTTTTAGATACTTTTTATTATTTGTTTATTATTTTTGTTTTTTTTTCTTTATTATTTTTATTAATTTTTATTAATTTTATTTTTAAATTAAGATTGAATAAATAGTGCTAATTACTTAATCCTATTGTTATTTTTTATTTAGAACACACACACACACGCACAGTCACACACACACACCACACACACACTTACACTTGAATACACACTTCACCTATGACACCTTATACCCACACATTCACATATGACACTTACATTTGTCCATAGACACTTACATTTACACTTACACTCACACACAGATTTACTTACACTCACACAGATTTACTTACACTCACACAGATTTACTTACACTCACACAGATTTACTTCCACTCACACCAGATTTACAGCACACACACACACACACACACCTGCACGCACAACTCACTAACAAAAAAAATCAAGAATAAGTGATTAAAACATTTTATGTTTTAATTAAACACGTACATTTATATTACTCATTCAAATATAACTAAAATTATTTCAAAGTTTCTTAAAACTTCTATAATAAATCAATCATTATCTTTGAACAAAGAATTTATTATTAACTGTTAATACTTTTTGTTTATAAATTTTATAACTATCAAGTTTTATAATAACTTTTACTAAAATTTTATGAAATTTTATTAAAAACATATATTTTACGTACCTTAAAGCAATAAATCAGTAAATCAGTAAGGCCAGCCCCTAGCACCCCTCAACACCAAGCTATGCCACGTTTTGTTCTATTGACTTACTGCTTTACATCATCTTTAGCCATGTAATAAGTATAAAAATAACAAAATAAGTTCTTCTCTGCTAACATACATGTATTTTATTAAAATCATTCTAAGTTTTTATTTAAAAATAACAATTATTCACTACATTTATATTATTCGCTCGATGTTACTAAAAATATTTCAAAGTTTTTTAAATTAATTCGGTTTTCTTTATTATTATTATATTATCTATGTACCATTGCTCCATCACGGGAAAACACAACAACCCGCACTCCTTACAGATACGAAAACTGATCTCTTTCTGTAAAATGTGTTGAAATCAACTAACTTTAGGTCTAAATTTAAGGATAATACTTTTTGTAACCCGGGGCGATTTAAGCCTAATTCAGGGCAAAATATATTTCAAACTGCCCTTTTTCTGTAAAATGTGGTGCAATAATCTACGTTTAGGCCCTAAATTTAGGCCTAAATTTAGGATTAGCCTTTTTGTAGACGGGCTAATTTAATCCTAATACCAGGTCAAAAGGTAATTCCCGTATTGACAAGAATCATTGTTATTATTATTTTTATAAATATATTTCAAACTGAAACATGCTGGATCGGTAAGATCGTTTAAGCAGGTAAAAAGGAAATGTTTTCCTTACTTGTGATTGGCCGGGGTAATCCTTATCTCTATATGACTCGTATGTGATTGGTTCGAGAATTATTTATCGTCTTTTTGAAAATTAACTTTGTTTTTTAAAACTTGTATTTGAGCAGGTGGTGTGTTTTATTATCTTTTAGAACCCAACTCATTTTTTAAAATCAGTCATTTTAGCTGTTAAGCGGTGCAAAAGTTATCTGATTTGTATTCAAAGTGTTTTATTTTTACTATGTATATCATATTTAATAATAAATACTTACATTTGAAGGAATCATATTAATTTCACAGAGTTAATATTAATGTTTTCCCATAGTTCATAAGCTAACCACCAGCGCTCAGCAGAGCCCCAACCGCAAAGGCAGCCAACCCCGCACGCGCTGGTGCGTCCTAGATAGGTGAAACTCCACAGATTCGAAGTTAGCGAATACAAACATATAATATATATTATATATATATATATATATATTATATTATAAATATATATATATATATCTATATATAATTTATATATAGTATATATAAATATATATATTTATATATATATGAATTAGTATATATAATATATATATATATATAATATAATATATATATATAATAATATATATATATATATATATATATATATATATAATATATATAATATATTTATTATATATATATTAATATATATATATTATAGTATTATATATATATATATATATATTATATTAGCTTATATTATATATATATATATATATATATATATATATTATATAATATTATATATATATATATATATATATATATATATATATATATATATATATATATATATATATATATATATATATATATATATATATATATATATATATATATATTATATGTTATTTATTTATTGTATGTTTTAATATATATATATATATATATTTATATATATATATATATATATATATTTATATTTGTATGCGATATCAGGTTAGTCAGTTTGAAGATCCAAGCTACTACGCTAGTTTATATGGCTCAAGAACTTGCAACCCTTCTGAAGAAATATGTCCAGGAAAATTCGATATGGAGATAGAATCTTGTACCAAACAGGTAACAAACTCATCAAGAGTAATGTCTCATTTTAGTGCATTTATTTGGCTTTGAAAACCTAATGTTTTCTAATTTTATTTTTGCATTTTAAGATGAATATGAAGATAAATAAGTAAGTAATTAAATAAAAAAGTTAACTAATGTTTAAATAATTAAATAAATAAATAAATTCAAGGGGGTTAGGAGATATCATCATAAATAAATACGTAAATACAAAAGGCTTAGGAGAAAATATTATCATCATTTTCTTAGCTTGAACAGAAGTAACCAAAACTTGATACGCTTGGGAACAAGTTTTTTTTCTGCTGGTTATAATCTAATACCTGATTCTTACATTGCGCTGAACCTAAATATCATGTTTTTGTTTGTTGGTCAGTTTTGCGTTATTTATATGAAATTTTTTTGATTTACAGTGAATATAAGCAAAACAGTTGGGTATGCAAATAAATGATCTTAATAAAAAATACATATCTCCCTTCATTATACAAGCTCTAAAAATTTCATTTGGATAAAAATAATTTTAAAAACATTTCTCGATTTTTATGAACGCCAAAAATGAAAAATATAATTTTTTGGATTCATAAATATAAAAAAATCGCTATATTTTTTTTATTATATATAAACAAAATTTTCAGAATATGCATAATTGAAAGAGATATACATTTCTTATTTAGATTATCTGCATTTTTACCCAATAATTTACCCGCTATTCACGGGGAAAATGTATTTGGTTTTGCAATATTTTTTAATGTTTTCATGTGAATAGCGGCAAAACTAAACCTTACAGACAGAAATTCCTCTGATTTTTGGATTCAGCGCAATAAAATACATAAAATATCTCTTATATAATTCGACAAAAATTTTGGCGATTTTTCATAATGAAATTTTGAAAAAATATTATTTTTTGGCATATACTAAATGAAAAATAGCAATGTTCATTTTGTTATTTATCCTATCAATAATATTTTAGAGCATATGTAATTATGTGAAATACATTTTTTTATTTAGATCATCTGTTTGTATACTCAACCTATTTTGCACTGTTCACAGGAAAATAATTTTCTCCTTTTATAAAATTGTCAATTTTTTTTTTTTAATGTTTTCATTTTAATAGCGGAAAACTAGACCATAGAGACCAAACCAAAATGACTTTTGGATTCAGCGCATCAAAATAATAAATTTTAAGTGAAATATATTGGTCAACAAAATATTAATCAACAAAAATTTGTTTCCTAATGTATAATTTAGGAAAAAAGATGAAATTTGGAAATTATGAAAATTCAAAAAAAAAAAAAAAAATTTATAATACGAAATTTATTATATATAATATAATATAATATAATATAATATAATATAATATAATATAATATAATATAATATAATATAATATAATATAATATAATATAATATAATATAATTAATATATTTAATATAATATAATATATATAACATATCATATAATATAATTTAATATAATAGTAATTAATATAAATATCTATAATAAATAGGAATACAAAATTGATAAAATGTTTTATTATAAAAAAAAATCTTTGCATATTTTTAAAGTAATTGTAATATGTAGGTTACAGACTGCGATTCTTCTTGGCCATTTTTATCAGATTTTGAAAAATGTTCTCTTTACTCCATGAAAGTGTTTGACAAGTCCAAAAATGTTTTATATAAAAATCCTCACTGCGCCAAATGTAACTGCGCTTCTCTGAGAAAAGACCAGTTTTCCTGTACTGACTTAAAACTTCGACCTTCAGCTGAAGGTCACTTTTATGGACATGGAACTTCTGGACATGGGTTTTATGGAGGGGGGCATTCTGGAGGAGGTTTACCATTCCCAATTTTATTCCAAATTCATGATCGGTCTCCAAGGAAATGTTCAAATCAGAATGAAATATGGAGTCCTTTTGATGATCGATGTAGCAAGATAATTTGCGGAATTGGGCGTGTTTTAAAGAATGGAAAATGCATTAAAAATAAGTACGAAAATCATGAGAATAATGTTACTCGACGTTCTTCCTTAGTAAATAATTGCCTAGCTATTGTTGTGACTAACTTCACATTGTACAACAATAATTCTGTTTTTTTTTACATCGGTAATAAATCTTATTCTAAATCGAATTTTACTGCCAGTGATTATGCTAGTTTTGTTACACTTAGTATATCACTTGTGTGCTTAGTGTTTCATATATCTTTGTATTTTTGCTATTCTCGTCTAAGAACATGGCACGGGAAAAATCTGCTATCTCTATGTTTCTCTTTGTTTATAGCGCAATTTCTGTACTTAACAGGGACAACTCCCAAAGAACATTTTGAATTTTGTGTATTTATGGCGGTTTGTCTTCACTACTTTTGGCTGGCTTCATTTTTCTGGATGAATATACTTAGCATCGATATATGGAGAACATTTAAATTAAAATATTCTCAGAAACTACCAGTAGAAAATTTTTCTCTCTTGACAGGTACAGGGGGAGTCCTTTGGATTATAGTTATTCTGAGTTTATATTAGATCTGCTTTAGCGATCTAATATAATACCAAACTTACGCTGGATTTGATTAGAATGTAGTGACTTTTTGGATTACAACAAAACTGGACTCGAATGTTTCTTTCTACTACCCGTTGCTTTTATTATTACTTCAAATATAATATTTTTTACAATAACGTCGTATAACATCTATTCAGAGTCAAAGGAAGCGCAATTTGCTAAGGTCAAATCCCAAAGTGGGAAAGTCAGAGGACAGAACCTCTCTGAAGAAGATGAAGAAATTTAAGAAAACAGGTAAGATAAGAAGTTGACTTTTTTTTTTATATTTATGAATATTGATATAGTTTTTATTATTATTGAGTATAGGTTAAAAATAGCTTAATAATTAAAATTGTTTCAAAATATTTTCAATAGATAGTAATGAATACTCTATAAGTAGTTTTCATATATTTGATTAGTATGAGTATTATTATTATTATTAATTATTATTATTATTATTATTATTATGTATTATTATTATTATTTTATTATTATTATAATTATTTTATTATTATTATTATTTTATTATTATTATTATTATTATTATTATTATTATTATTATTATTATTATTATTATTATTATTATTATTATTATTATTATTATTATTATTATTATTATTATTATTATTATTTTTATTTTTTTTATATTATTATTATTATTATTATTATTATTATTATTATTATTATTATTTATTATTATTATTAATTATTATTATTATTATTATTATTATTATTTATTATTATTATTATTATTATTATTATTATTATTTTAATTATATTATTATCATTATTTTATTTTAAGTTTATTATATAATTATTATTATTAGTTATTAATATTATTAATTTAATATTATTATTATTAATATTAGGGTCATTACCGTTATAATTATTTTATTATTATTATTATCATTATTATTTAACATTATTATTAATTATTTATTATTATTATTATTAATTAAATTCTTTTTATTATATTATTATTATTATTATTATTTTTATTATTATTTTATTATATTATTAGAATTATTATTTTTAGATATTCTTTTTCTTTATTTTGTTATGTTACATTTTTTCGCTATATTTCTTTTGAAATATTTTTCCTTGTTTAATATATCAATATTTATATTCGATAAATTTAAAATAGGAAAAATTTTAATAACATTATTAAGTAGTTCCAGTTTCAATCTAACTTAAAAAAAATCATCGCTTCCTCAATACATTCAATATTCATCATCTCGGGTCATATTTTCATAGCACGCATTATTTATATCTCATATCCAAATGTCTTTAATGATTTTAATATCAATTTCGCTCCGAACAATGATTTCGGCGCAATTATTACATTACTGATCTTCGATGAGTAGGATTAATAAGTGTTTTATTTTTATTATTTTATCGCATATGCAAGTTCAATGGCACAAATATTTTATTTTAACTTGCTGTTGTTGTAGTAATATTTTCCATCACTGGAACAGCCTATCTTACGTTTCTATCCTAAAAGTTATTATCAACGATGCCAGAAAATGAAGTATGCCATAAAATTTAAGCCCATACTAAAAAATCTATAAAAATTTTCAGGAATATACCGTACAGGCAATGCAAAAGCTAAATTTCTTTTCTCCGTTTATGAATCTAAAACCTCTTTCTTTTCTACTTTTAATAAACATAAAACAAAAACAAGGGTTTAAACCTTACCAATCATTATAAAATAACGTTGTTAGTAATATAAGTAGATAAATGAGAGATCAAATTTTTAATTTCATTACACAAAAATGTTGGAGATATATACCCATTAGAAAATTAAACACTCCTTGCTGCCTGCTGTGATCTGTTTACAATCTGAAATAAACGTGATTATTATATATTAGAATAATTTTTCAAGGTTCATAAAAAAGTAGTTCTACATTGTTAAAACCCAATCTATGTTAAAACAATCTATTTTAACAAATTATTGAATTTTATATTAGCAATACTTAAATATAAGTACTTAGGAAACTATACATATCCACAAAATTGACCTTAGGAAGAGGACATGGAATCCAACATTTTTTAACTTTACTTTTTATAACTTTGGAAGGCATTTTATTAGAAATGTCAAAGTTCGAAAGCCTAATTTTGTTAATGAAATATTTATTATCTCCACAGATTTTTGATTTTCTAATTTAAGAAATCTCCATCTTGTAATTAGGCCGTGAAAATATCCAATGACACCCAAACAACCTCGTGTGAAAATGATATAGCTAAAGAGTATGTTGAGCATATATTAAATATATATTTATATATAAGTTATATAATATATATATAATATTATATATATAATATATATATATATTATATTATATATATATAAGTATAATTAATATTATATGTATATATTATATATTATATTATATAATATATATATATATATATAATTATATATTTTAAGTAATATTTATATATATATTATTTATATATTATATATTTATATATATGATAAATATTAATATTAATATATTATATACAGTATTATAATATATATATGATAATATATATATATAATATATATATATATATATTATTAATATAGATATATATATATTATATATATTATATATATATAAATAATATATATATAATATATATATATATATATATAATAATATATATTAAATATAAAAAACACAAAAATTATTTTTAAAAGTTTAGAAAAAAATCATGTGAATCTTAGTGTATCTTTTAACTTTGTTTTCAATATAAAAATATCTGATTAAATTGTTCATTTACTTTTTTTTAGTAGATTTTGAAAAATTTTGTCCTTTATTTTCAGAGAAAATGCACAAAACGAATGCAAGAAAAAGCTGAAAAAAATTTTCTTTTTAACAGGAAAATACAACGTCCTTCTTTTGTAGGAAAAGATGAAGACATTGTTCGTGCTTTTTGACAAAAATTTCAAACAAATTGTCATAAGCCATGCATTTCGTTCTTAAATTAAGTATATTAGCCGTAAACAGATTTATATATACTATATATTATTATTATATATATATATATATATAATATATATATATATATATATATATATATATAATTATATATATATATATATATATATATATATATATATAAATATATATAATATATACGTATATATATATTATAATACCATATAATATATGATTTATATATAAATATATATATTATATTAATATATTATATATATTATAATTATATATATATATATATATATATATATTATATATATATTATTATAATATATATTATATATATTATATAATATATATTATATATATATATATATAATATTATATTATATAATATATATTATATATATATATATTATTATTATAAAGTATATATATATATTAATAATATTAATAAATTAATATATATTATATTTATTAAATTAATAGTATATATATATTATATTAGGGTTTAATTTAATATATATTATTATATATATATTATAATTATATTATAATTATATAATATATATATATATTAATATATATTATATTTATAATATATATATAATATATATATATATTATATATATAGGTGCCACTTATTTTCGAAGTTTTGAATTTTGATTAGTGCCGCACTACATATTATTTCTATACATGTAACAGAAATGTGCGCTAAATGTAAGCTTCATCGAACAATATCAATCCCACTTGCCTACTTGCGACCAAAGTTGATGATACCATCCCATAAGAAAGTCGAAATTGAAGATATTTTTATTGGCTAGTTTTCAAGAGAATTTTGAGAATTTATTTCTTGAAAGATTTCCGGGGTAAATTCAACATTGTTTTAGGGTATTTTTTACTACATTCTTGAACAGCCTATGTAAAAATTGTTTAATGAATTTATTAATAATATTTTAAAAGTGTCAGATACATTAGCAAAACTCTATTGCATAAAAAAATCAAACCTTTAATAGAAATTGTTTAGATCTTCATCCTTTATTTTAATATTATATTTTCTATTATGCTTTGCTTATCCTTGTAATCTGCTAGATCCTCCCATTCTTTTGAATTCTTTGTTAAAAATTCTGTTGATATGTTGAATCTTGTAAATTAACTTCACGAAAATTTACTTAATAGTTGTATTATAATTTTGTTATCATTATCTTGCAAAAATGTAGCAACATAATCTTTTCTAAAAATATATTTTTTTCGAAATTTCCTCAGAAATACTAATACAATTCTTGTCCTCATGTGAAATAATTATTGCAGCCGTGTTCATTCTATCTTCCTAACTAATTATTTTGCTGAATAAAGCAAAACATGCACATTCGTCATTAAGATAATATAAATGATTAATAAATTTGAAAATAACATCATTATAATCACTTTTATCAGATATTTCTTGTGCTGATACAGAAGTCTTTAAAAACTCGAATTTCTGAGGCAGAGGGTCTATATTTTGGATCTATGCAGCTCCCTTTTAGCACACTCTATAAATAACATCAAATGCTTAGATTTTCAGACAATTTTGATTGGAATTAAAGCTCTAAACCGATTTGCTTTCTGACATACTTCAAAACTGCTTTGTCGAGTGTTTTTCTCATGAGTATGTAGCCATATTTTCAGTAATTTTAGACATATTTTCAAAAGCCTATATTGTTTGACTCGTGTAATCTAAAAGCGTTCTACAGATTTTTTTTTTCAAACTTGAAATATACATAGATGGGGTCTAATTACCAACAGATGCACGTAAGTAAGTTTTTTGATTCTTTATTTTTGCTCAGAAATGTCGAAATGCAAAACCCCAAAACCCGCTTTTTTTTTGGTATTTATAATAGTAAAATTGTAATAACATTTTTCCCTGCACAATCCCTCTGAATTTAGCAATAAAACGAATCTAGGGAAAATTACATAAAACAAAAATTAGTTTTTATCTTATTACAAAGTATATGACTTGTCCATATTATTTATTTCTAATTGATACAAAAAGCTAATTGATCCGTTTATAAATTATAAATGCTAATTAAAAAAAGCCAACGAATCAGATAATAATGAATTCATGTATCCTATTTGTTTCAGTATTACCAGATCTTCAGGTGAAAGGTCTCGAGTGGATAATACGACAACGATACACTGAGCAATAATGAAGAAACGGACAAACATGATGAAATTCCAGAATCATGTAACTAACAGAAGATGCATACCTATAAGAGACATGTTTGCTTTTAATTTCTTAGGCCAGCAATTAGACATAATAATAGAAGAGATAATAATAAATAATAATAATAATAATAATTAATATAATTCAATAATATAATAATAATATATACCATAATAATAATAATAATAATATCAATAATATAATAATAATAATAATAAGGCCAGTTTTAGAAAACTATGAGTTCGTAGACCATATATATTAAGTATAGGATGTTAGTAATTTATATAGTATATGTAGATAACTTATATATATATATATATATTATATATATATATATTACTGTATATATTATACTATATATACTACCCTATTACTATATATTATATATTAGTATATGTTAAAACCTACTATATATTATACCGAATATATATTATATAGTATAAAAATATATTATAATATATCAAATTATAGGCTCCTCCCTTCGTTGCATGTTTGTGCAACCACCACTTTTTTTCTGTATCAACGATATATTGTTTTTAATTGTCTTGCTCAGAAACTTCACATTTACCATTATATAAATAATCATTTATATTTATAATATATATAATACCTATATATAATAAATTAAAACTATACTATAAAAAATTCATAATACTAAAAAAGCAACCTTTGTGGTATATACTCTCTACGCTGACTACATTTCTATATGGAGTTTTTAATGACTTAAACACGTAACATATACTGCAGGTAGCTGCACGAGTAATAAGTTCTGAGTAATTTTCAGATATTATCATTAGTATTAATTTATAGTAACATACTCCTTTAAAAGTTTCTTATTATTTGAGAGCTATCTAATATAATTATAGGACACTCATAGTAGTAATAATATAATAATAAGTAGGCCTCTCGGGAATTTATTCTCCCCGCCGTATGAGGGCAATTTATATAAATTATGCATACTTTCTTAACAGGAGTATCATATATATCATCGAGGATACCTGTATTACGTAAATTAATTTATTGAGTAGTCATGTTTTACAATATACACATATAATGAATTTTAAACATCTACTAAATAGGGATATAACTGTCGTTTAGCAGGGCTCATGTGATTATCAACTCAGTTTTTGAAAATACTAACGAATATTAAAACAAAAATTCGTTTCGCTTATTATAATATATTTTTAATTTATTTGTACTTTGGATAAGTTACCTCATTATTCACGTAATAAGTATTTCCTCATCATAATTTAATTAACTAATTATATTATATATATATGCCAGCTAACTTAACGAGTACATCCTATATATTTCATCAAAACTATATATACAAACAGCTACATACCTACTAATTAAATGTTTAGACCCTAATCTAGGTTAAAGAGGTAAAACTTAAAAAAAAAAAAAAAAATAAAAAAAAAAGATATCTATATCCTGAAACTATCAAAAGATACATGGATCCTAATTGAAACATACATTTTTGGAATCCTTGAAAAAAAAATTATGGTTAGGAAAATGTAATAATAAAATAATAAAAAAAAAATAAATCATAAAAATTGGGCTTTCTTTATTCATAGATGTGTATAAAATTAACTCTTAAGGGTACATAGTATATATACAGGAACTTCGCATACTTACACATAATGTGAAATACCTCATATACATATTATATATTTTAAATTGTAATAAGAGTATTAAAACGGCATAATTTTAGTGAAGTAGAGGCGATAGTCACGCAACGTAATCGTGAGATAAACATAAAGTATAGGTGGGACGTTTTCCAATACCCCGTAAATCACTTTTCAGCTTGTTAGCCGACTGTTAAACTACGCGACATCTACTATCATCTCAATAAATACGCAAAGTTAAAAAAATAAAAAAAGCATTATTATAACTGAGAAATTTTATTTTATTCTAATACAGAGTAAACCTATAAACGGTTTCTCTAAATAGGCTCTCTAAATCATTATTACTTAATATAATAATTATTAACTAATAATTATATCTTTTTATTACTAGTATATATATTTTTCTTCACATTTTCCTATCCAAATTTACTGGGGAAACGCAAAATGTTATATTCTATATGGGCTATATTTTATTTTTTATTTTTTTATTTTTTAATTTTTTTTTATTTATTTTACTTTTATCATTTATTCCGCACTATAAATTTGTGAAACCAGATAGCACGGAAATTACAGTTAAATCAATAGTCCATTTCCAGTACGTTATAGTTGTAGTTTTAGCATGACTTCATGCAAGCGAGAATTGACTTGTTATGCGTTCTCAAACTACCGATGACTATAATATATCATATAATATCATATATTAAACATATTATCATATATTAATAATTAAAGTATATATATATCGATGATAATTAATATGGGTAAATTAATTATATTATTTATCAATATCTAAGATTAATTGAACAATATATAATTAATATATATATAATATATTATATAATATTATTAATAATAATAATATATTATAATAATATATAATATATATACTATATACTATATATATATATATATATATATATATATATATATATATATATATATTAATATATATTATTTATTATTCATTAATTATTATTAATTA
Source organism: Trachelipus rathkii (assembly GCA_015478945.1). Lineage (NCBI taxonomy): Eukaryota > Metazoa > Arthropoda > Malacostraca > Isopoda > Trachelipodidae > Trachelipus > Trachelipus rathkii. The sequence goes on from JABUQX010013916.1 coordinate 43,530, forward strand.
TATTATTATATTTTAATTAATATATATTATTATTATTTTACTGATTATATCCCCTCACTGTATATAGTCCATACCAACGATTGGGGTGTAAGGTTATTAAATCCACCATGAAACATAGAAAAGTATAGTAAAATAATATGACTAAGTCGGAAAAGCAAAGCTCTCATTCTCATCCGACGATGCTTTCAGTAAACATTCCTTTTGTGTATGAATCTAGTTCTTTCCAAAGACAACCATCACTCAACGCGCAAAAGGAGCCTAACAGTGCGTGCACTGTAACATGTCTATACTGGAGCAATATATCGGACCGCAATAGTTACGCGTTCATCTCCCATGCACTCATCAACACCAGCCGCATATAACTCCTTCTCCTTATAAAACACCAGCTACCTCGAATATTTACTCTCTTATATTTATGGTTCTTCATATCATCTTGTCGTCTGACAATCGAGACCAGCACTCATAAATTCCTACCAGCTCTGAGAAGTCTCTCACGAACCACTCTCTTTTTAATCAACAAGGAACCACACTTTCTCTATATCGAAGCCCCCTTGTCTTTGTCTATCGTCTCCCCAGCCGATATGAACACAAAACACACAATACAAAAGTGATACTATATCATCCTTTTCTTTATAGGAACAACACACGACTCTTGATTTTAATTCATTTTTTCCTGTTATGCAGTCTTACCCCTTACTCTCATATGAACGCAAAAACAAACTCAAAATGGTACTCTATGCTTATCTTATCATATAATATCCTTTGACACACAACCAAAAAATTCAACCCCCCTTTACATTTTCTCTAGTTGTTTGAGTCTAGTAATTCTAGTAATTGTTTTGCTGACTAATTACATTTCCTATTATTAGTATACGGATGATGTCTCTCGCCCTTGTTCTATTATAATTATGTATAGATATATAGCAGTTCTCTTATTAATTTTTATAATCTTCATTTTAATTTATTCTATCTATTAATCAATTAATATTACTATATTATATATATATACATATAACTAGGAACGTAATAATTGTCGATATTTAGTACTAATCATAGCACCATTTTAATTTTTAATATATTCTTTATATTATTACTTAATTATTTAATTATAATTATTATATATTATTAATTTATTATTATAATTAATTATTATTATTATTAATTTATTATTATTTAATTACTTTCTTCTTAATTAAATTCAAATATTTATTATTATTTATTTCTATATATAAATTTTCTTCTTTTCACACCATTATTACTTTATTTAATTTAATAAATTTTGACTCGTGTAATATTTCTAGTTTTATCATTTTATATTTATTATCACCGATTTATTTATTTATGAAATTTCAGTTGTATAAATATTGATATTTTTATTAATTTCTATTGTTATTTATAATAATTCGTTCTTTTTATAAACAATGGAAATAAATTTACTGGACTTTATATACTGATATTTATTATCTTAATATTATTTATTAACTTTGGAATTATGAGCTTTAAGATACAATTATTCTTGAATTTTGAGTCTCCTCTCTCTCCTCTCTCTCAATTCTTTTACTCTCTCTAATATATATATATAATATATATATTATCACCTTGCTTCTCACCATTCTCTTACTCTCTATCTCTCTACTATCTGTCTATATCTCTCTCTATACTTTATTCAGCTACAGTGATACTCTTTTAATAGTTTGGTAAGGTTCTACATAAAAGGGACTTGAGACATTACAAATTAGTCAGGTTGTATTTGGGTATAGATTAATTATTTTTCTTTATTTTTGTATTTATTTATTTATTTTACATCAATGATCTATATGTATATTTGCTTTAATATATTATTATAAGTAATAAATAAAAAATTAGAAAAGTGAATAAGGTAATTTCACATAATTTAATATGATGAGATATGGGAAAGTCATAGCCTATTATACTCAATAGGGAAATACTCGAGACCTGAATAATCTCTATCAAAAACCACACACCTCACTGCGCCACTAGAAACTCCCACCAATGATACACATCAGTAGAAGCTTCTGGAAATAATGAACTGTGATGCTCAAAGTTAGAGTTACACTTTTTCATTAAATTAACATGTTTCAGGTTGCTCCTCGATTCTCTTCCACTACCGAAACATATTTCTTAAAATTAAATTACTAGTTTCGTGTATTCAAAAATTGATATTAAATATAAATAGAGTAATAATCATCAGGAATATAATTTAATCGGTATTGGGTTTTCCTACCTCTCATAAAAAATAATATTCGCCACCCAATCATAATGTCGCTGCCGTATTTAAGTCTCACTGTTATAACCCTAAATAAAATCAGAAACTCATCCTCACAGAATTGGATATAAAATAATCTATAGATAAGGTCACTCAAAATGACTACATCCCGCTGGTTAGAAGGACAGTACAAAGTGAAAACATAAAGTCCAACTTCAACAATGCACCAACAGAAAGAACAAAAATTAATATTAAGAACAAGCCCGAAGACAAATTCACTTAAAGATGGTGTAATTTCAGATACCCTTCTCAATCATAAAACACCAAACAACTCCTACGGTTTAGACTAAATATTTCGAATGAGTTCAACCGATCCTTAGTTTGTTGCTAGCAAGGAATCTTCTCCTATCCACTAGAGGTGGGGTGTGCGAAACGATTTTATAGATTAACTTGTTTTATTTATATAATTTTATAATGGTAATATATCTGCCCCCCTTTTAAAGGCAATGTATTTTAATTAGTCAACAGTTAATTACAGAAAAAATTTCTCACAAATAAATTTTTTGATAATATCTTAAAGGGAAAGATAGCTCGCTATAAGTCAACTTTACCAGAAAAAATTAACAGTATAAAAGGCATACGCTAAAAGCTTTCTCTTTACCATTATTTTCTAATGGTCATTTCTAATTTCCTTGTATATCAAAATTATTCAATCAAATTCACACTCCCTGTGCCCTAAAAAGAATATGCAAATAACTTTTTCATTTCAAAATTATCGAATGCCGTAACTCTTTTACACATTAACTCAAATGCTTACTCAACTAAACAGATCCGCTACCGTCAACTCATCTTAACCAACAGATTCTGGAAACGCCTACGAAGACAGCGTAAGTGCTAATAAGGGGAGGACGAGATAACCCTGAAAATCAAAATCATTCGTCACGCAAAGGAATATGGGCTCCCATGAACAGAAGCCTAAGCTGGAGTGACAAAGTACTATGCAAGACGATCCATTCTTCACGCGCCACTCAGTCCATAAGAACCGCTCTAAATACACAAACACACAAAGGACGTAATTATAAAATCGTTAGTATTAGAAAACATAATCTATCTTCAGTATCTATTGATTGATGTATCCTTTTTTTTCAAAGTTTTTCTACTATAAACCTTTAAAAACGATCGATCCTGCGTCTAAGAATACACCTCTATTCTATAGGTTCTCAGTTTATCTTTCGAGACCAGAGCATCTCAAGGGGGGGAGGTGCGGAGCGATACCAACCTCCGCCTCATTGACACCCCCTTATTGCGTCCATATCGATCGCTCCTCATGTCCATATATATAAATATATATAAATATCACACAAAAAAATTATTCAAATACTAAAATTATGCTAAAATAAACTCTGAAATTCAGACTCACTAGAGAATAACTACTATAGTCAAATTTTTAATGGTTAAAATATAAACGCTGAATATATAAAACACCTCTAAAATCGAAATCGAAGAAAGCATAAAAAGAACTTTGGAAATCGAATGAAAGATTAATACTGCTACACAATCACATACATCGCATTGAGTGGCGACTCACCACTACTTTCAATCCTATCTCCAACACCAACCTAAATAACGCGCTACCTTTCTTTGGGTTGCACATAATCTAACACCCAGAATGGGCTTAAGATTCATCCCTACTCTTAAAAGGAATTCGATTTTAAATCAGATAATCAACTATATTCACTCTCTATCTATCATAAATTTCCGTCTGCAAATGGTGTGACAATGTGCTATGTAAACAGATTAATAAGAATTCGCGGCATTGTAAACGTCTCCGCTCGAGTAAGCGCTATGGAGATCTCCTATATTATGTGAGATGCTCTAAAAGATTCAATCTCTTTCACACATCTCTCTTCTAAGCACTGAGACAGAAAACAAAAATTCTTCGGTGCATTTCGCGTACAGAGAAAATCGAGGTTTATCTCTATAACAAGAATTTTGCACTCTACTAACTAATTATGATATATACTCTACTATGGCAACAACACCCCCCCTCTCCACGAAAATACAGTAGAGACCAAATACCAGCAATATTGACTCTAATTCAGTTTTCATGAAATATCATTATAAACTCGAGGAGTAGTTTGTTCCATTGACCTCTGACTGCGGAGTCTAAAGTTCCACCCACTACCCAATGGAACTGGTTGGGTCCTTCTCAAAAAGATAGTGCATGACCTCTAAGGGTATGGGGAGGACGCCGAGAATCTGAATATCCGTCAGCCTATTCACATTAAATGAGAGAATATGGGCACGAGCTCATAAAATCAATAATTATGATTAATCATTAAGCTACACAATTCGGTCGTCCCTTTAGATAACGGGATAAAATATCTTCGAAAACTCACAATTCTTGACGCATATAAATGTATGATGTGCATCTAACTCTCACTTATACCTTCCTCTTTATAAAAATATTTACACTACTATTCTAACTCACACTTTCGAGCACAAATCATTCATCTAACTCAGGCAACTCTACTATAAACATCTACCATATCCTATGTGTCCTCTATTAACTTTCTTAATCTACCTTCCTCTACTACCACAACTCCTACCCATCCCTCACCATTACGTTTTTCTTCATGAGATTCACTTATGAGTTCGAGACTCCTCATGGGCTGCAAAATTGGGGGGGCCTTGCCGTCGGCACCTTTTAGCGGCGTATATACATTAATATATGGAGGAAAGAATAAATAAGCTGCTTTTCCAGTACTAGCATAAACGAAATGTCAGAGCAGTCAATTACTCTTCTGCTCATATTCTCACAAGTATAGGTGGAGAAGGCGTAGATAAATGCCTGTGTTCCGAGGAGCGTAATGAACAGAGGTGAATTCAATTGGCTTTGTACCTTCTTCTCGTAAGCATACTATTCCTTTTTCTGTATCCGCTCCTTCATAGAAATCCATGGTTTTCGGTTGATCTCGTGATCTACTCTTTTTACTGGCATTGATCAGTTGAACGACGATCATGCGCTTGAGTCGGGCATGTGTAAAAAACTTTTTCTTTCGTCTCTCACATATTCAACCTTCTCTGCTCTTCCAGGGGCTAATTTTTGAGCGCCACGACTCAAGGTAGATCGTGTTTGCAAGGGATAACCTCCTTTCCGACGAGCCAAGCGGCCTTTCAATCAACGAGGTGCGCTAACCTCCTTGTTCTCCTACTGACAAATTTCTGGCCTCTTGCAAAAAAAAACATTTTCTAACGAAACTTCTGTAAATCTGCTTTCTCCTCTTATTCGTCTGATGCTCTGTTTGCTAACTCTAGCCTGAAAAAAGGCAATCTCTTCGGGCCTCCTATTTTCCTCTAACTCAACCCCTGGGACGTTCTGGCATTCCTCCTCTCCATCCTTTCTCTCAGGTGTCCCTAAATGTTTCTTTTGTGCTGTGACTTAACATTTAGATATCGTGTTGGCAACCTCACATAATGAGTTTTTGTGAAACTACAGTATGCGAATAGAGAGTTGCGCCAAACGGGTTGGGTCACCGCAACCGTTGTACGTATTGCACCCGGATGCGCCATTCTCTATTTACGCCCCCTAAATTTTTTCGACCCGCAAAGTTTTTTGAGGTGGATGTTTTGTGCTATCGCGCTCAGAGATTTGTTTCGACTCTTCCTCTCTCTCCCATGCGGGCAGCATGCCCTTTTTTGGTATTTTTATTTGTACATCAACTCGAACTTGCATTCTCCATTCAGTGGTAGGTAATCTACGTACATGACCCCAAACGTACTTCCTTTCGCATCGTAATACACAAGTGGGATCAGTTTTTTGCCCGGCACTGATTCAATCTTTTTGCGTATCTGACTCGATGAGGTCTCATACACTTTGTGTACGTCCACGTGTACTTATTTTTGGTCATACGACTTCTTTGGATACTCTCTAATGGGGTCACTTACTATAGTTTTGCGCCACACGGAATATAAATTTCTTCTCTGTCTCAGACTCTTGCTCGGAGTACTGTCATGGTCTATACGTGCTGTTGGCAGGGTCTACCTAATTCGAGGCTCACCAATACTATATTTCCTATTTTTAATCTTCGCACATTAATGGTTTCCAGGTCCTTTATTGAGACGTCCACACGGGTAAAATCTTGTTGCGCGCGTGCGCCGCTCATCTCACTCAATAGGGTCATACCATTTATAGGCCACACATGTAGATCTGGTTATTGGCTGAGAGCCCTGTGCGCTCGTCTCACTCGGTGGAGAGATTTGCCACGGATTTCTGCGCTCACCCATAAGCTGGTTCTTCATGGGTCAATTTGGGTTTCGGCCCACTCTGACTTCCTACTTTTAGCCAATCACTTTGTCACTGTTTTTTTTGTGATATTCTGTTCCATGGGTCACATAATATTGGCCCAGCTGTGTTGGGCCGGCGTGAATTTTGAGCACAACATCTCTTTCTCTTTGTTCTCTGCTCACATGAAGTCTCGGTGTTCCTTTTTCACCGCACGTGTTATTATTCTTAATTACGGGTCAACCCTTTATTTCCTACTTCTCTATTTATGATCTTTCCATCGGTCCACCTGCTTCTTTAACTCTATCACTCCTCACAATTGTTCTCGAGTGATAGCCATACCCGTATTCCTGCGAATCTTCCATTGGGTCATTTCCATTTTCGTTACACCACAGTATATTCATAATTTCTTCGGACCCTCCTTTTAATTTCTAAGAATTGCCCCTTGGTATTTTGTTTAATCTTCTCGACTACGATGTCTACAGCCTGATATTGTTGGCCCCACGAGTAATTTTGAAATTTCTTCCTAGCCAGGCGGTGAGCGCCTAAGCTCTTGAATCCTTGTTATAATTTTTCTATTTTCTTGAAAAATACATACCTCACCACCCTCTTCTAATGTCGCACCTCTCTCACACTCAGGATGATTATCTGTATACCTTAATATCAACTTTTTCGATCGAATTCCTCATTACTATCTTCCTTCATATTGGGCACATTTATAATCTTGGTGCTGTCAACACTGAGTAACATATAAAATAATGTGTGCGTATAACCCTCATATTCAGAACGGCATTCAGCGCCTTATTTAGCTTAGTGTTTCTCGAAGTATCTTTAGGGCAGGTTGTCTGTTTTATTTAACCATGCGAGAAAAGTATCTTTTCGTCTTCTCTCGCACTCTATCAACATGAGCTCATTGTGGTCCAAATTTGACCCACGGCAAATCTCTCCATGTTTGTACTTCCTTAGGGACTCATAAGCCGCCCTTATTTCGACCTTGTATGAGTACTTTCTTTACAGGCTCTCTTTCCGCATCACCTCTATGGAGATCTCTTCAGTCTTTATACTCGTTCGTGAGGACTTTATCATGGGTCACATAGGTGTTTGACCCAGACGCTAAACATGAGGGCTATTTGAGATATCACCCTATATCAACTTGTGTTAAGATACGTTATCTAAGTGATTGTATCTATTTATGACCTCGTCTTCTCTATTTTTTGATGAGAGATCGTGCGAGCGCTCGCAGTATGCATGGGTGCTTGAGTTAAAGCCAATCTGTATGTCGAACCTCAGGAACACGTGAGTGCCAGATGATGATGCCAAGTGGGAGTCGCACAAGTAGTTGCTCGAGAGGTGAGTGGAACAAACATTTATCTCCGAACTCTCCGCCAAGACCGGCAGTCGCAACACTTTTTTTATTACAAAGAAACTCGCTCTATCCTCCCCACACGGGAGGCTCTGGGAGATACGGACAGCACTAGAATATATTCGTGGTGTCTTTACACCTATATTTATAAAGAGAGATCTAAGAAACGTAAGTTCTACGCCTTGGTTAGGTGTGCCATACAAGTTTGCTAGGTCTATCGCTTTTCCTACTTCATCGCTGACAGAATCAGTCTTTTCTCTTCGATACACTTAGTACACATCATTTACCATCTTTACCAAGTCATCCTGATGTATTTCCACCATAAACTCAATTTAAACATTCTCCCTCTATGATTAAAAGGCCGCGTCTCGTGTCATATCATCACTATGACCTAGCGTATTTCAGCTCGTTATATGAAATGACCAGTATTTTAATTACATTAATATCTAACCTCACACACGCCACACAAAGATATACTCTTACCTTACACTCCACACTCCGATATTCCCCTCCGTTGATAGGGTTCGATTGCTGTGAACCGTTTGATGAACCATAGGCTTGAAATGCCGTGCTAAAACTTATTGATGCCCCTCAGACATTAAAAATGCCTCAGCCTATTGATATATATAGCCATATCAAACTTATTATGAAGATTCATTCTTTTAGATGACTCATTCTTTGATGAACGTCATAATTGATTAACCATACTATTATTGTATTGATAATGATCACCATTATATAACTTTGATGAAATAAACACTTTGATGGGCTGTCATCTCTACGCCACATATCTATAGAAACAAGAGTTAATAATTTATATAAATTGTAAATCCCCTAGTTCAAATAATTGGCATAACAACCAGGTAGCGCCGATGCTGCCCTCCGCGCAAAGATCTCTATTAATAGGTATAATCCTGCCAAGAAGGGTTATTAAGGATATCCTTCACCTAACACTTTAGATTTGCATCAGAAAAAGCTCACTGTCTATGGGCTGAAGATCTCGCCCCGCGTCACACCTGTTGCTTTGACCCTGTCTGACCCTGTTCCACTCGTTCCGCGTTTCCCAGCTCTCCGCTAGCGTGTCAGCACCGTACAGCCAATATTCCGCGTCTAGCCGCTATATCAGCCGCGTGCGTATCACGCAAGAGCGCATAATATTCTCTATGTAATATGTACGGGAATGATAAAAATATATAACTTAAAATCATTTCAATAAAAAAATTCATTTAAATTAATTATATCTAATAAACTAATGATAGACATTTCTTTTTAGAGTATTAACTATTAAAATTAGTTCTTAACTTATTATATTTCTAATTACTTTAAAACCATTTTTATTAAAAACATTTGTATATATCTGCTAGAACCTAAAAACTGTAGTAACTCATTAAACCAGCCTATTATTTACACATATATTTATTATAAACATTAATTTATGACATTTAATTAAATAAAAATACTTTTATTATTAAAAATTTTTCAATAATATAATTTCACGTTAAGGATTGGTTTCCAAGTTAGTAGAGACTTACAACTGTCACCATAATATAATACATATATTTAAGCTTTGAATTTATCATTTATAGTATTTAATAATCACGAAAATTTATAGACAAGAAAATAATAAACATTAACATTATACATAACTGCATTAAATCAAGCAGTAAATAATATCAGTATATCAAATAGAGGTTATTGGATAACTAACAACCATAATTAGGGGGTATATATATAGTATTAGCTATTCTGTTTTTACTGCTTATTACTGCTATTACACTAACGCATGTTTTTAACTGCTTTATACTATCATGTTTTATAACTGCATTTATAAAATAACTCATATGTTTTTAAATCTAGCTTTTAAATCACTCATTATAATTTATTAACCATTACATACTTTATAAGAGCAGTAAATTAAATCATAAAATCAATAGAGGTGTTGAACCCTATAGTACAAACATAGGGCTTAAGTATGCTTTTGTTTTTACACACTGCTTTACTGAGCTTGAATTAACTCATGTTTTAAATATTATAATTGCTTATAATAAACTCATATGTTTGAAAATTTTAAACTCATATATTTAAATTTATATAAATCATTACATCATATCATTAAAGCAGTAAATCTAGAATTAAATTCAAATAGAAAAGTGTAGTGATAACTATAAACACCTATGATATAAGGGGGATTTAGTAATGCTTTTGTTAAATTTACACTCGTACTTACTAGCTTTAACTTATCTCTAGCTTTATAACTGCTTTAAAACTTTCGTGAACTTATTATAATCTAGCTTTATAACTTTATACACTTGCTTTACTAGTTTAACTTTCTGCTTTGCTTAACTGTTTTAACTCATATATTTATTATACTAATTAAAATAGTTTATTTAATTTATTTTGTATTTAATACTTTTAATTTTATTTTATTATTATTTTATTTATTTTTATTATTATTTTATTATTTTATATTATTTTATTTTTATTATTTTTATTATTTTTATTATTTTATTTTTATTTTTATTATTATACTTAGTGTATTTACTTCATGCCTATTGTTATGATACTTATACACAATTCACTATGACACTTATACACACCATGTCACTTATCACGTTATACAACATTCACTATGCCACTTATACAAATTACCCAATAGACTAAACGTTACTAATTCTATCAACTTATACATACAACTGCAGGTCACACACACTATAATATTATATATATTAATTATTTATAATAATATATTATATATTACCTTCATAATCTGATAAAATTTTCAAGATACACGCACGCACACACACATTGTACATCACACACACAACACAACACACACTTACACTTATACACCAATACAGCCATTGACACTTATACACACATTACTATGACACTTTACATTTATGCCATAGACACTTACATTTAACTATAGACACTTACACTATACTATTACAACTAAAGTGACAATAATATATATTTATTATATATATATATATTATACACAACACTTCACTAATCATGATTTTTACTTACTCAACTAACGCAGATTTACATTTAACACTTAACACGATTTACTTTAACACACGACAGATTTACTTCATCACATATAAGACGTATAATTTATTAATAAACATTTTATGTTTTAATTAAACACGTACATTTATAATACTCATTCAAATATCATTAAGAAGGATAATATAACTAAAAATTATTATATATAAATCAAAGTTTCCTAAAATACTTCTATAATAATAATAGCATCATTACATTTAATCAAAAGAATTTATTATATAAAGTTAATTATACTTAATATTTTGTTTATAAATAATTATTTATATAACTTATCAAAGTTTTAATACATACTATTTTTTTCCCAACTTTATATGAAAATTTCTATCAAATTCTTAGACAATTATTTTACTCACTTTTTAAATCCAGTTAAAATAATCATTACGTTTTCGGGTCCCTTCATTACAAGCGTTAAAAAAACGTGGGCATAGCGTTATGTTTACTATTTAGACATTACTGCTTTATACATCATCTTTAGTCCATTGTAAATAATAGATAATAATAATATAAAATAAATAATAACAAATAATAAGTTTCATTTGACTAATACTAATAAACATTTTAATTATTTATTAAAATCTTTTTAAATATATAACCATAAATATTATAAAAATTACAATTATAACGGTAATATAGTAATTACAAATCAATTATTATTAATTACGCTCGATGTAACTAAAAATTATATTTTTCAAAGTGATTTTATTAATATTAATTTTGGATATTTTTATTATTATTTAGATTATTATTATATCTATGTACATTGACAATCCATACACGAGAAATAACATATAACAACATCCCGTATACTAATCTACTTATCAAGATAATGAAAACTGTAAACCTTCAATCACTCTCTGTAAAATGTGTTTGAAATAACTACTTCAGTACTAAATAATAGGATAACTCCTTATTTTGAGTATTCTATCACGGGGCGTAATTTAGACACCTATAATTTAACACAAGGGTCAAAATATAATCTCAATCACTATGACCTTTTTCTCTGAGTAAAATAATGTGGTTTAGCAATAACTACGTCAAGGCCCAGTAGTATATAATTAATAAGTCTTAAAATTAGGATAAGCTTTTTGTATCCCAGGTTGATTTAAGCCTAATACCAGTCAAAATATAAAGTATATTTCCTAGTATTCACCAATTAGGGTGTCAATGTTATATTTATTTATAAATATATTTCTAAACTTAGTAAAAATCATTAGCCCTTCGATATCGGTTAAAGATTCCTTTTTCAATGCAGGTAAAGTAAGGAAATGAATTTACCTTTCTTGTGAGTAGTCCTTAAAAGTAATTTATAATAAACTATTATCTCTAATATTATGATCCATCAGTATATATGTGATCTATGGTCGTAGAATTATTTATTAATAGGGGCGCTTTTTTTTAGAGTTTATTACGTATGTAAAAAATCAATGTTTTTTTCATATCCCTGATGCTCCGTCAGTTTTAATTTTTAAAATTCTCCTCTAGTATATCAATATGAGCTTCATTGCGTGTCAATATATTTATTTAACCGATAAGGTAAAAATCATACGGATATGAAAACCCATTTGTATTAATAAAACAGTTAACTATATATATATATATAATTATTAAGATATTTTATATAATCATATATATCTATTACAGTAATATTTTATTCATATTATTATTATATAAATAAATATATATAATATTATACTATATATATTATAATAATATATATATTATATATATATATAATATATTATATATATAATATATATATATATATTATATATTAATATATATATATATCATATATTATATATATTATAATATAGTATTATATATATATTAAGTAGCCAGCTATTTGTAATATCCGGGATCCCCTCATATTAATATCCTCAAAACTCACTATTGAGATGCTATATACATATATATTAAAAACGGAAATACTAAATTTAGGTGTGAAATAAAGTCATTAAGAATCGGAAAATAGTAAAAAAAAAAAAAAAAAAAGACAGAAAATATAAATATTAATTCTATCATAAATAACATGCACCAATCGAGTGAGAATGGAATATTAGCATGTTTTTGAGATTAAATACTTGGAAAATTTTACACACAATAGGAAGGAAATGATCTTTATTATTTAATTAGTAGTACACACTACGGACTGGGCTCTTGAGAGAAGCAACAGTGTACGTGAGGCAACATAGAGGTGGGGTGGAGATTTTTTCCTATATCTATATTAAAATTCTCTAAATCCTCTGTACGGGAAGGATAGGTCAGAAGGATTCTACTCAGCGTAAATCCCAATATACCAAAGAGTAGGATGGGAGTTCAGGAGGTCTCTCGTGCTCCCGACAGTGGAGATAAACTAGTCCTACCCCGGTAGTTACCACGTGTAAGGACCCAGAGACAGAACTCACGTAAAAAGCTCCAGACGTGCACTCCAGATAGCTGTAGAAGGTATATGTTTTTACTTCTGGGTCACTGCCATAACATACCTTTCTTGCCATTTTTTCTACTAGGGAGAGTATTAAACTTTAGTTTCTGAATAACGATATATAAGACAACTAAGGAAATGTCGGTGCGTATATGAAGTACATCAGTAGAAGACACTGAAAGTACAGAGAGAGAAGTCATGCTCTAGAGTACTTTCACTTTCAAAAATTGCGTATTATGATTATATTACTTGGTATAATTATTAACAATAATTTTTTATTTTTTTTTATTTTTTTTACATTTTCTTAATTTAATTTTACCAGGATTACAAATATGTATATATTGCACATTTTAGCGCTTGAGTAGTGAATATTATGATATGATTACAACGATGTCATCTTATTCAAGCTGTATAATTATCATTGCTTTCTGTTACTGTTTTCTTTATATAATCACTCATATTTCTGCGCTACCGTAAGGCTATAGAAAACATCGATGAGATATTCCAAACCCATGAATAGTGATATGTGCCGTTTTACACAGAGTCTGACTTTAATAGGTTTTTTCGAGATGTAATTTCTCTCTCATAATGACGGAATTATTAAGTAACTTCTCGAAAATCGACTCTATATATTTGATGTTATAATTAAATGAGTGTATGGGAGTGATGTGGTAGAAATTGACTTATCGCTAAGGTGCATTCATAAATAAGCAGCAAAGCGTCATCAATAAAACTTGATTTTCGGTCCAGTTTAAAGCTTGATAATTACGATGTCTGACGCGCCCTAAATTAATTTATACTGTAAGCTCACTCTTAATGTGATGATTTACATATACAAAGTATATATTCATTATACTGGACTCAATGAGATAAAATACGCTTGGTATTTAAAATTAATAACAGGTAGTGATATTGAGGTATGCAAACTAACTTGAAAAAATTCAAATACCATCGGTAGTTTTTATCTTATTATATTAAAAAGTAATGAAACTACTAATATACTTCAATAGGATCTTATGTATTAACCCAACTTTAGGATATTAGTCTTTATGTATTGAGAGGTAATATAACATGTTTAACACATAACATTTAATGAACATTAATCTTGGGATCATCTTTATTTCTTTCAAATAGAGCACTTTTTTATTACATCTAAACAGAGTAACATTGTGCACAACGTCATTAAAGAGCCAATAAACTGAGTAATGATTTAAAATGAAGTTTGGAATCTAAAACTCAACGCATCCTCCAATATAATAAGTAGTTCAACATCCAATAAGCATACAGATAGATGAGAGTGCTCAAGCGAAGTGCAAGAGAGAAAGAGATAACATGTTTGTATAGTGTGACACATATGGCAAATAATAATCGACACAAACACGAGATATATAGCAAATGATATGCTTCTCGACGAAGACCTATACTCAGACGAAGTCAGCGAAAGGTCATGCGTATATAGCAATGAGATTGAATTTGTAAATTATGTTGTATTCAACTGTTATTGATGTTCACTCGGCCTTTTTACCCTTCAAATGTAAAACGCTATTAATTTCATTTATAATAACTTTACCTTCTTATACACGTACAAGGCTCTTACAAACCTATATACATTCTAGCGATGATTGTTCAGGCATCGCACAGAATAGTTATGTCGGTACATATCTGGAAGTGTATGTTTGATAAATAAGTAATAACGCAGTCACACATACGTACTATCTCGAGTATCGTTGTATTCTACCTACCTCATAACGCGAGATTTTTATAACCTTTTGACCTGGTTCCTACAGGCTTAAATCAACCTGGGATCCTATATTCTCAACACGCGCCTTTAACCATCATCCCTTAAATTAAGACTATCATTTTAGTCGTCCTGACGGTATTAGTCATTGCACCGAGCGAGTCCTCTCTCCACTAGCAAAGGTCAGTTTGAATATACTCTCTTTATTCTGTTGACCTGGAATGTACGAGTAACCTTACACACATCGGCCCCTGAGACTACCTCTCTCAACATCAGCTCGTCATTATCTCTCGCCTCATGCAAATCTATATAAGCGAGCACGTGATTAGCGTATGTCTATGTCGTCAAGCAGCATTTTACAGAGCACGAGAGGTTTCTCACGTTGCCTCGGGCTTTCTAGTTAGGTCACGGAGGCTGGCCGGGTTTGCTGCGCATGCGTCCTGCTTCTGAGTGGCGCTGGCATTGTCGATTGGCCTCCGGCTCACCAATGTACATAGGACTATCACTGGCCATTATTGCCAATAGCCATAATAAGAAAATCCGCGGTTTGATATAATAATAATTATAAAAATCTCTGATTTAATGATCTTTCGGGTTGCTCTTTGAGTATAATCGAGTCGGAAGAACGGAGGAATTATAAAACTCTCGATGTGAATTATAACTCCGTTACTTCTTTTACAATAAAGATGAACAACTTCACCAAAACAGATTTTATAATCTATATAGTATGTAATAAAATGATTATATTATGTTTAGCAGAGAAGAACTTATTTTGTTATTTATATACTTATCATGGCTAAAGATGATGTAAAGCAGTAAAATATGGCCAAATAGAACATAAGGATGAGAACGCTGGAGACATCTCACGCTTGTGTGTGTAAGGCTTGCTCAAATAGAGTGGGTGCTTGCCAGGAGGCGGTGTAACCTTTAAATCAGAGCAGTACCTGTGATCTGATTTAGTCTCGCTCATTAGCACGGTACTCTTATAAATTAAGAACTACTTTCGTTTGATGAAAAGTTTAAAATGAATATTTCCATTAAGTAGACAGTGTGTTAATTAAAGACTTAGTTCAGATATATATCTACTAAAAATGTAGATATGAGGGGATATGAGATATTAATCATGTTTATAATAATGTTCACCCAATATTATCCTGTTGGTCTCAATTTGATGAGGAGAAATTCAGAAATGTGGATTATGACTTAATTATTATATGAAGTTTAAGAAACTTTGATAATGAGAGTTTTTAGATTATATATGTGGAGATCGAGTATATTAAAATACGAGTGATAAGAAAGTTAATCCCTTCTAATGTTGTGTCCAATTGGTTAATTTACATTTTTATATTACACAGATAAATGTTTTATACTACAATATAATACGTTATAACCGCTGGGTTAAAGTAAAAGATTACGTTCTGCGTGTGCTCCAAGGTGGATAATGATCTATAAGGTAGATAGGATGATGTATAGTTTACAATTGGGACGTGTAGTAAGCTCAATACTATATGTGATTTATGCCTACCTCCTAAGGTATGTGCGTGTGTGTATGTGTGTTTGATGATGATATACATCCTAAAAATAGTTGTATATAAGTGTCCTATGGTATAAATGAATAAGTGTCATAAAGTTGAAAATGTTGATGTATAAGTGTCCATAGTGTAATAATGTGTGTTAAGTGTTAAGTGTGTGTTATGATGGTGATGTGTGTAGCGTGTGATGTTGATGTGTGTTAGTGTGTGTGTGCGCGCATTGTTAAATGTGTAATATAAAAAAAAATTTTGTCAATTTATATGGGTAATAATGTAAGTGGCATAGTGAATGTGTGTATATGAAGTTGTCTTATGTGAATGTGTGTTCTAATGAATAATGAACAAATTATAAAACAATGGAGGTAAATAAATCATAAAATAAATAATAAATATAAAAATCAATAAAATTTTGAAAGATAATTGCAAATAATATATAAAATATCTCAAATACAGAAAAAATAATAAAATAAGATCTATTTAATTAAATTAAGGATAAAAGATAGAAATTGATAATAAAAATATATAAAAAGTATTATAAGTATACAATAAAAAACATAATTGTTAATAATAATTATATGAGTTAAAACAGGGGTAAAGAACGAAAGTTAATAGTACAGTTAAATTAGCAGTAAAGTATTAAAGTCAAATAATAATATAGCTAGAAAAAGATTAAGCAAGATAAAAAGCAGAAGTTAAAGCAGTAAAGCAGTAAATACAAAAGCAACTAATACCCCTATACCTTTTGGTATGTTAGGTTTCCAACACCTCTATTGTAATAATACCCCATAGAATATCTGAGTTGGAAAGTAGTGATTAATGTAAAAATGATATATAATTAATAATATAATATGAGTATAATATATATTATAATAGTAATAATAAAAAGGTATTAAAGTTAAAGCAGTAAAAACCTAATGAGATTAATAAATCAATAGCAGTAAAGCAGTAAACAAATAGCTATATCACTAAGCAGCCTATGTTGTCACTAATAGTTCATCAACCTCTATTATGATAAATTAAAAACTGATTTACTGCTTTTAATAGGTTATGCTAAAGGGTATGGGCTTAAATTGAGTATAAAATGTAGCAAATTAATAAAACTATCACCCTGAGTTGACATAAAGCACGAGAATATACAAATCATAATGAGTTATTAATAAAGATGTAATACATTGAGATTAAAGTAGTCAAACATGGTTATAAATATAAAGAAAATGAATCGGGAAAGTAAAAACTATGAAAGCTATATAAAAACTAAAAAAAATAACTATATATTATATATTATTTATAACTAATACACCTTGGTTTAGGTTCATACATAACACTCTATTGGAATTTACTGATTTTACTGCTTTAAGGGTATGTAATGTTAATGTTTTTAATAAATTTCGTACAATTGTAGTTAAAATAATATAAATAAATAAAAAATGATGTATCAAACATACAGACACACTGGATTTTTTCTTCTTACATACAATTTTTAAAAATTTATAAATTGAAATAACTATAATTAAAGTAAAAAGTATTAGATAAAAAAAATATATAATGTATATAATTAAAATATATGTGTATATAAAATAAATTAAGGTCTGTATAACAATGACTGTAATGAGATACAGTTTTAGGTTTCGCGAAAATGTTTTATTTAAATAAAAAAAGTTTATAGTATCGAAATAAAAGAGGACCTGAGAACCCTGAGCTCAACCAATAAGTGAGTATATGAATGTATTAAAATTAGAATAATAGTTCGTGATGAATATTGTTCCGAAAGAGATTGCAAATAATAATATAAATGATAATGCCACTTTATTAGAATAGAGAGATTTAATTGTGTTCAATTCTCCAGGAGTTTTCGTAGCGCCACATTATTGACACACCTAAGAAGGCTGACCGCGCGGGCGAGGGACGCGGAAATTATTATGCGCCTAGCGGGCCACGCGGCGGGCGGGTAACGCTGGTCGGGCGAGTGGAGGACGCGGCGGGCGTGGACGACGGCGGATTACGCACCTAGCGGGTAGTCGGAGGCTGGTGTCCTTTGCGCTCACGGAAGGGCGCATGCGGCGTACCCTGGTAAAGTTTCCATAATTAATGACTAACGGGATATATGAAACATTTATATATTATACTATCTGTTCTATATGATGTGGCGTAGAAGAGAATGAGTATAACCATCTAAAGGTAAGATTATTTCACATATCAAAGATGAATCATCAATTAATTATTATAAGGGTTAGTATCAAGATGGAAAGGTCGCGATACAACGAATGAGTCATAAAGATTGATACCTCTTTGCGAAGGGATGATGTGAATGAGCATTGATCTCTGCGAAATAGCTCGCAGCGTCGACGAACTTTTAATTGCCTGGCACTGGTCTGCATAAGGTAGAAGGCATCAGAGCGGAGCTGTTAAGTGGTCGACAAAGGTTGAAGGCATCAAAAAATATCGGAGCTGTGTATGTTGTAGGTTTTGACCTACAGGTGTGAGTCTGAAATGATGTTGGGAGTAGAGGTGTGAATTTTGGCTAATTAATTTTGTGTCCTTCTATTAGGGTAGTAAGAGTGTCCATAAGTAGATGATATTAAAGTGTTTCTCATAGTGTGAGGAATATTGTGTCTGATAGTTGTTCCAGTAGTGTATGAAATGTGTGTTAATACATGTTTACCTAGATTAGAAATTATGACTAAGCACCTAGTAGGTAGCATCCTAGCAACTTGTATAAATATCACCAATCGAATCCTCATACTTATAACGCTAGGGTGAGACACCGCAATTTAATTATGGTTTAGCTCTATTTCATCGTTGTAACTCTCAGGGGAAGTCTAAAAAATATGAAGTTCATTGAATAAAAGAGCTGGCACTCAATGAATTGGCTAACTTAAAAATGTGGAACATCATACAACAAACTTGAATTACGTCAATCTGGCACTAAACTAATATGGCACTCATTGGCAACTCATTTGGCACTTGCCCTGTGCGCACTTCACCCGCTGGAAACAGCTTCACCACGTGTTTCAATCACTGGTTTGAGTTACATGACATAATATCTAACACTCAGCACACACATATACTAGGAATCATCAGCTGAGCATACTTCTTACGGTGATTGGATACCATCAAAATGTAACATCAAGTTAGCGTGGGTCACAATTGACGCATGGTATCTGACTATAGGTGGAATTATTTGAAGAAAAAAAAGCGCGAAAAATTACACTAACCGCTAAAAGTGTAATAATAATAACAATGAATATAAGACATATATCAAAAAGGTTAAAAGTCCCTATAAGGTATTAGAGAAAAAAAAATTAAACACAATAATATATAATTTCTGAAAAAAAAGTTTATAGATTAAAGGTATATATTAAGCAAGTTATTATATGCAGAAATATCATGGATCAATAATTTAATATATATATATTATACAAGGTAACTAAGAACTCCAAATAATGGGCTATAGCCCTCCATAAGGATAGCCCCAAAAATTACAACGTGTTGAAATAATTATTGAACTACCATGGTATATATATAATATATTAGGTAAAGATATAAGTGAATCGATAAAATAATCTCATAAAGTTCAAATTAAACAAAGGTAATTATAATATAGATCATCAAGCAACAAAATTCTTCAATCCATTGAATCACACGATTTCTCTGAAGAATTACTATAAAAAAATTATTCCAGCACGTCGCGTGCTCACCTAAAATTGACCCATGGAATAAACCCTTGCAGTGGGGAAGATATGGGTCACTGTATATAATCTACTTTGTAGATCCATAAAAAGAATGACTGCCTTTTTGACCGACGAGTATCCATATCTAGAGATTGGTCGAAATGACGGCGTGAAGAGTGCAAAAATTGACGCCGATAGGAAGACATAGCAGGAAGTGTACTACTAAATAATTACTCTAGTGGGCAAAAAATAAGACCCATGGAAAGACCATAAGGGTTGGTCCTGAATTAAAAATTAGGGTGGGTACCAAAATAATTGACCCTCATTGGAATGATCAACAAAGGGTTGGTTCAAGAAAAATTAGGGTGGGAGCCTAAATTGACCCTATTAGGAAAGACTAAAAGGGTAAGCTCAGAAATTTACCATAGTGGGTACCAAAATTTGACCCTAATAATTATGAGAATGACCAAAGGTTAAGCCAAAAATTAACACGTGGCACAAATTGACAATACATTAAGGATAGAATCCAAATAAAATTACGGTGGGCAAAAAAATGACCCATGGAAATCAAAGGGTTGGTCGAAAATTAGGTGGTACCAAAATTGAAACCATTAGAATGTGATCTGACAAGGGTAGCCCTAAAAATTACGTGATCAAAAATTGACGCAATTGGATAGACCAAAGGGTAAGCCAAAATTTACCGTAGGGCCACCAAAATTGACCACGGTAAAGACAGCAAATTACCTAGTGGCAAAAAAGTGACCCAAATGGAAGATCAAAGGGTTGGTCGAAATATTCAAATTAGTCAAACGGTTACACGACATCAAAAATAGAAGAGTGACTATAGCCCTAAAGGAAGTAATTACAAAAAATTATTATACTAGTGGGCAAAAAAATGACCCATGGTCGAAAAAAAATTAGGGGGCGTAAAATATAGTGAGGGAGAGGTCAAAATACAGTACAAACGGTTGCTTGACTAGCAACCGTTAATAAAATTGCGCACCCTTCTTCGATAAGGGTATTATAGCCAACATAAATTAGTGGAGTGCCCAAAAATAATTATGGGGGTACCATAAATATAACCGTGGGCCAAACTGACCCATGAAGACACTAATAAATGGATTGGCGATAAAAAAAGGGTCACAAAGGAACTCAAAAAGGTAAAGGCCCAATAAGGTCAAGGTCAAGGTCAGGTAAAAATTCGAGCTCGAAAAAGTCGCGGTCAGAAAAAAGTCAAAAAGGTTAAGTATCACAGGTACCTATATTAGTTACACGGAAAAGCTTCACTCCTATACTTACTCTCAACACATTTTATAACATCAACCTCAACTACAATCCTAATGCCTTAAACTAATACTATAATCTCCACTAAATAAACATGCTCGGCCTATGACAACAAATGATGCGACAAGTTTTTACTCAACCTGAAGCACTCCAGTACCATATTTCACATACTCGAGGTACAGCGTTACTTTAAACATGCATTATCATATCATATTGTTCTAAATCACTAGCCACACACTGAGACTGATCCAATTTGGAAATTATCTGTATTAACATTTACCAGAATACTTAAAGTCTTAATCTCACTAACCTAACTGACTTATCACACTTTCTAACAACCGAGACTCTAAATCAAATCAGCACATAAAAACTGGCAAGTAAATAATATAACCACAAACAAATTCCAAAGTGCCATCCTCTCAAGACAATTATATGTTTAAAAAGGTGTAAATCGAACTCATTTCCACTTACACGATGTAGTACGGACATATCGACTCATGCACTAGAAGTACACATTTGCATACGAGTCCGTCAGTTTACTCAATGTCTTTTATCTCATGAGGATGAAAAGAGTAGAGAGAGAGAGAAAGAGAGAGAGAGAGAAGAAGAGAGAGAAGTAAGAGAGAGAGAGGACGCATGAGTATCGAAGAGCATCGCAGTAGAGATTCTGTATGTAGCAGAATCGAACTGTGACCATCTAGATAAGAATCGTACTTTAGGCAATGCTTGTTCATCTCCTCGAATCTCAAAATTTGTATAGTGTTTGTCGTGGACATAAACAACGCGCCTACGTTTCATTCAGACCGGGAAATCCCGGAATAAAGAAAATTTCCAGGGATAAATCCCGCAGTCAGCAATCAACCACGGGAATCCGCGGGAAAACAATCCTAGTTGTCACTAGAATTTTGTACTGTAATGAAAGAGCTATGATCTTACATCCGGAGGGCTCCGACAAAGAAAGAAATGAGCTGGAAAACTTCTTATTCAAAAGTTGGCTTTCTTTAGGGGGTTTTGTAGTAGGGCTTACCATCAAGTTAAAGGGGATAAAATTCGCAATAAAAGTTAGCTCTCACAACCCCATTCTTGAGTTATGATAGGCTCACGATATTTAGCCCATCTTCTGTAGGCAACTTCATTCAGCTGGATGAATTAGAATACAAATATTATCAGTGACAATTAGGAACCGACCGGGGCCCCGGCCCCGGCCCCGGCCCCGGCCAACCCCGGCCATTTTTAGCGACCCCGGCCCCGGCCCCGGCACCGGCAAAATTCCCGCCCCGGTCGTTTTTTCAACCGGGGTTAACAGTAAATTTACACTAAATAATAGTGTTCAAAATAAAAAATATCATTTTTAAATTCCATTACTCCTTTGCCGTCTATATAGGAATTTAATTATTATTACCTAGACTAAACATATCTAAATATATTCATTTTTTTTTTGGTATTTTAAATTTACAATAATTTCAAATAAGAATAGAGGAAACAGTACCACGCACAGAAATTAATTCCATAGTTTATGTCTGAATGAAAATAATTCGAAATTTTGAATATTTAAATGTCTGTCATTAAGATTTATCCGAAAGGTAGCCAAATATCCGTAAGTTTTTTAAATTATTTTACAGTAAAATATCTTTCAAGAAAATCAACTCTATCCGAAATCTCTTTTCAAATTATTTATGTTCAATAATATATACATATAAAAATAATAAAATTTAGTATTTATACCGGAATATTCTAGGTTAATCAAGCCGTGTTGGATATTTGAGTATTAGTAATATGCTTTAGACCATAGTGGATATAAAAGTAATTATAAGGACTAATCATAGTTTTATTCAATCGTTTAAATTGTTTTCTATTTTACCTCCTTATCATAGCAGCATTATAAGTAGTACAAAATCATGTAAACATATTATCACTAAGATATATATATATTATGTTATAAAATATATTAATAGGTATAGTATAGGGTGAAACACTCATATATTCCATTTATAAAAATTAACTTATTATTATATATTTTTGGGATATATAAGTATAATATAATTATATATATCTTTTAACAGATAGAGAGGATAGCCCTTGAATTCTTTTTTTATGTGTTAATGTCAAATTTTACTAAGTCACTTAATATATATATATTACATTTTATATTATCTAAAATGTACATGAAAAAATTACAACATTTCCTAAACCCGCTTTAACTTTTTTTATATAGGAAATTATACTAAAAGGAAAAGGTAAATTTTTCGTCCCGACATGCGCGAGACCTCTTCAGGCATAGGGGACTGATTTCTTTGCTTAAGATCTTCTATCAGTTCAAGTGAGTGGTTTTCAGTGTTCTGCTAATTTTCTTATATGGTGTTGAATATATATTTTG
>JABUQX010013917.1:22500-27500 GCA_015478945.1 Trachelipus rathkii
TATAATATATATATATATATTAATGTATGTGTAGCCACTTCCGCACGCCCACCCTTTTCGATATGAAGGAGCAGAGATATTTGCTTTAAACTTGGAATATAATCTATATATGGGATAAGGACGAATCCGTGTAAATTTCAAGTCTGTAGGATGTATATAGAGGGGGGTCACCCCCGAGGGTGGACGCCGATATTGCGCTTACGCCCTTGTGGCGGCTTCTGAGCGACCGAAATTAAGCCTAACGAGAGTTAGGCTCGAGCGTGATGACGTAATCTCGTCGGAGACGAGATTACGTCAGCGCGCGAGAGCGCGCGCGCGCACATACACATACACATTATTATTATTATTATACGTCGAAGAAGTGATCCCCGAAGGGATCATCTCTGAGTTTGTTTTTTTAAAACCTTTTGCGCCTGCTTCAGCGACTCCGAGTTCGCACTGCACTGCACTGCACCGGTCCGCACCGCACCGCACCGCGCCTCAGGCTCCGACATATATCTATATAAGTTAGAGTTAACGTATCGTGATAAAATTTGGAGTGGTGTTAGATGGGGAGGTAACCTCAGTGTATACGAAGTTACATCCCCCAGGGTCCCCCGAAGGGGGGACCCCCACCCCCTTCAAACATTAAGATATTGACTGTAAAAGGAGGCTGAAATTTGGTGAGAATATTCGAGGTTGAAGTTCTAGAAAGATTTGGTATTGGAATCTGATGAGTTGGTTCCCACCGGTGCTGGAACCACTGCGGTGCCTAGTTAATAAAAATCCGTATAACAACAATATTGGTGTGTCTTATATACTGTTACTTGACCATGTAGATTTTCGAAAAATGAATGGTTAGAACCCATCAAGAAAAAAGAAAAACAATTAAATAAATAAATAATAAATATAATTCTTACACTTTTTATGTATATAACTTACAAATTTACGTTTTACATACCCTAAAGCAGTAAAATCAGTAAATCAAACCTCCATCCACCATCCCACAACCCTCCTGTCCAGTTGTGATTTATTGATCTATTGATTTAGGTCAAATTTTTACTAAAATTTTCATGTTTTCATACCCTAAAAAGCAGTAAATCAACTAAATCAAGCTGCCCAACCATCCTCTGTCCAGTCGTGATCTATTGGATCTATTGATCTATTGTCAAATTTTTACTAAAAATTTTCATGTTTTACATACCCTAAGCAGTAAATCACTAAATCAAGCTGCCCAACCATCCCTCCTGTCCGTCGTGATCTATTGATATATTGATTAAGGTCAAATTTTTAACTAAAATTTTCATGTTTTTACATACCCTAAAGCAGTAAATCACTAACATCAAGCTGCCCAACCATCCCCTCCTGTCCAGTCGTGATCTATTGATCTATTTGATCAAGGTCAAATTTTTACTAAAATTGTAACGTTTACATACCCTAAAAGCAGTAAAATCGACTAATCAAACGCACTTAAAACCTCCCCTCTTGACCATCTGGTGATCTTTGACTATTGATTATAGGTCAAATTTTTACTAAAATTGTTTTACATACCCTAAGGCAGTAAATCACTAATCAAACCACCATCAAGCGGCATCCGGTCACCCTCATGACCATTCTTGATCTATTGATCTATTGATTCTATGAATTCAGTCACATTTCAAGTATCATTTTGAATAAACATAACATAACAATCAAGTTCCTTTTTATACAAAGCTCAATCAATATATGTTGACGTAACAAAGTTTTTTCACATTAATAAAGTTTACTTAGTATCGATCTGAAGTAGGAATATAACCCACAAACGACAAACTTAGACACTCTTAAACAGGAATAAACTGGTAAACGTAAACAAAGTTCCACACTTAACAACAATAAAGTAACTAATATAGCATACAAACACGTAATCCTACTTACACTTTTTCTAAACATATCGCCTGTTATTTTAGCATTAAGAACTGTAATATTTAACAAAACTTTACCATAACCTTTTGTAATTATCATACAGACCAATGAGTATATCTCTAACATAAATAGGGTTTCCACAATAATAAAGCTGACAACTATCGTTACAATGAACTAAGAAACATAATGTACAACAACAAACCTATCACACCTTAAACACGAATAAAGCAGGAATAAGTAGTCAACATTAACAAAGTTCCACACTTAACACAGTAAGCAAACTAACATGGTATGCAAAGCGTAACCTAATTCTTACTTTTTTTAAAGCATATCTCTAACATATTATAGCGTTAATCTTACACTAACATGGTAATATTTAATAAATTTATCAACACATTGTTAATATCATACAGAGTCAGCGAAGTATGCTAAGTAACAAGTTTCCACATCACAATAAAAGCTAACATATCGTTACATGAAATAAGAAAATAATGTACAACAACAAACCTATCACACCTTAAACACGCACATAAACTGTTAACATTAACAAAGTTCCACACTTAACACCAGTAAAGCAACTAACATGGAATGCAAAACGTAACCTAATCTTACTTTTTTCAAGCATATCTCTAACATATTAACGTTAATCTTAAACTTAACCCAGTAACATTTAACTAAAATTTATCACAACCTTGTCTAAATATCATACTGATCAACGAATATACTCAAACGTAATAAAGTTTCCACATCAATAAAGCTAACATAGCGTAACAGAGTGAACTAAGAAAAAATAATGTACAAAAGGACAAACCTAACACACACTTACATACGAAATAAACTGTTACATTAACAAGTTTCCAATGAGTTCTTTATATTACTAAATCAGTGAATATAATGCTAACATAACAAATGGTTTTCACATTAATAAAGCTAACATAGCACATATGAACTAGGAAATAATGTACAACGACAAAGCTAACACATCTTACGCCCTAATAAACCTGTTAACATTAACAAAGTTCCAACCTTAACACCCCAGTAAAGTAACTTACTTTACATACAAAACGTAAACTGTTCATACTTTTTCAAGCATTTCTCTAACATATTAACGTTAATCTTACATTGACACAGTAACATTTATCAAAAAAATGTATCATAACCTTGACCGATTAATCAACAGACCAACGAATATATGCAAGCGTAACAAAGTTTTTACATTACATAGTAATATTTCAACAATTTATCATAACCTTATCCCAAATAACATTATCTCTTTTAAGATCCTTCCCCCTTTCAGAAAATAACAACTCTAAACATGAAAATGATTTTAAGCTTTAACCATTTGCAAAAAGTGATGCAATACTTATTATATTTTGAACCTCTGACAGGAATATGAGCAATGTAGCAGTCGCCATTCGGTTTTCGATTAAAATTATAAATGACACATCGTTGGAAATAACGAAACAAACATAGCACAAAATGAGTTCTATATACAACCAACGAATATATGCTAACATACCGTTGTCACATTAATAAAGCTAACATAAGCATCAATATGGACTAAGAAAATAAATGTAGCAGATCGACGAATCTATCACAATTAGGTGAATAAACCGTCATGCATTAAACAAAGGTTCGCACACTTAACACTGTAAAAGTAACTAACACTCATACAAAACGTAAACCTATTCATGCTTTTTCCAAACATATCTCTACATATTAACGTTAATTTTCAATTGACACAGTAATATTTACAAAAGAGATTTATCATAACCTGTTTTAAATTATCATACAGACCAACGAAGAATAACTGTAAACATAGCAAAGTTTTTATTCAACAATAACAAAAAAATAAGTTTCTTTATATACTAACCATCGAGTATAAGCAGTAACAACGTTTTAACCATAATAAACCCAACATAGCATCACCTGAACTAAAATTATAATGTACAACGACAAACCCAACACACATCCATACGTACGAATAAACCACTAACATTACCAAACTTTGCCTTACAACAGTAAAGTACATAAAACTTCGTCCAAAACGTAACTATTCACACTTTTTCATGCATATCTCTGACATATCAATGTTAATTTTACATTTAAAATCGTAATATTTAACAAAGTTTAGCGGATAAACCTGTCTAATCATCATACTGACAAAAAATATAATGCTGACGTAAAAAATGTTTTACATCAACTTCGTAACATTTTAACAAAAATTCATCATAACCTCGTATAAATATCATAATCCCCAGCGAATAATTGCAAACTTAACAAAGTTTTAACCAAACATAAAAAAAATAACAAAATTTATCCTAACATAACATAAAAATAAGTTCTTTGAGTAAAATATCACAGTAAAACGTAATATTTTACTGTTTTAAAAAAAGTAAATCAGTAAATCAGTAAATCAAACCCCCCCATCCCTGCAGTCCCCTACCCGTCCCCCCCCCCTGTGATCTATTGAGCTATTGATTCAAGTCATATTTTCAAGTATAATTTTGGACAAACATAACAAAATAAAAATATGTTCTTTATATACTAACGCTACGAAATATATGCTTAACCAACAAAGTTTAAGCATCAATAAAGCTAACAAAATCATAACCGCGACTAGGAATATAATGTACAAATGCAAACCTAAACATACCTCACATATGAATAATCAGCTAACACTCCCTGAAACACATTCCCCTACTGATCAGGTAAAAGTAGCTAACAGGTCATACAATACTCGATATGTTCCCACTTTTCGAGCATATTAGCAACAGGTAAAGCCGTATTATCTAACAAAATCCCTTAACAAAGTGACCAATCTATCAAAGATGCCACCATCTTGAACTATGAATTGACATTATCTTCATCAAAGTGTCACTCGTTTCGAGTATAACATCATTTGACCTATGAATAAACGTAGACATTAGCAAAAGTCTAGGGCAAACCTAACATTACTCAACAAAAACGTAACCTAGGCTCACGTTTCTAACACATCAGTCAGTTAACACAGCAACATCTTACAAACTCATCATTTCTCTAACAAATCAGTGTTATTTTCACATTGTCATAGTAATATTTAACATAACGTACTTAACTTACGAATAAACAGTTTTCAT
>JABUQX010013918.1:0-29378 GCA_015478945.1 Trachelipus rathkii
TGTGGATCCAGTATATTATTATATGAATTAGCAATAACTAATTGATGTATAGATGATATATAAAGTGGAATGAGAGCAGATTTAAGAAGTTGTTTCATAGAGATGAAAGATTGTGTCAGTAGGAGAACCATCAGGAGGTTTTAGCGCATCTTATCTTCCTTTGTTAATAATAATGCCTAGCTTTTATTGATTCGTACGAATAGAGTTATCTCTGCATCGATGTTCTAGGCATGAAGTGAAAATTAGTTCGAGAGTGATAGAGATCGATGAATTTTTTCCGACCCTGATATGAGTTAACTGGTTTATAGCTGAATGGCCGAGATTAGCACGCATCGAACATGAATTATTAGTAGGATAGATAAGATTTTTGATTTTAAGAAGGAATTGTTAATTTTTTGAGCGAAGAATTAGGGTTTAGCTGAGAAGGAATGATTCTGTATACATGTAAGTCTTTTTATTCTCTCTCATCATAATATATTTTTTCTTAATCTCTTATACTTTTTTAATAGTCCCTTTATTATGATCAAATTTGGAATATATTCTTTATGAGTTGGGTAGAACCCATATGGTTGGCTTATATATATATAGGCTAGGATTTTTGAATCTGGGTAAACATTTACAGTCTGGGGTCTATGAATATTTTGTGTGAGTATTTAGTATGGACTCGAAGGAACAGTCCAATTGATTCAATATTAGTAATTAGTTACGGATACATATACATGTATTCTCATTTCTATATTAATTAAATACTTTTCAATTTTCCATTTATTTTAATACTATTTATATTATTGCTATTTCTTATTATTATTTATTTATTAGTTATTATTTATTATTTATTTATTATTTATTATTATTTGATTTATTATTTTTATGTAATTATTTATTATTTATGTATTATTCATTTATATCTATTTATTTAGAGACTATAAGGAATCAAAAGTTTTGATCGCTATATATAATAATTATCTGTGAGAGGTTGAACTCCTGACTCCTCGGTACTGATCTATACATGACTTTATATTGGTATTGCTATTATATCGGTCCTTCTACTACTAAGGTTATATATTGATAGATAATTTATTTTTTTCACTACTGATTATTAGTAATTATGTTATTGTGGCCGTAATATGGGTATACACGTTTATTCTTTCTTAATTTTTTTTTTCCGTGTATATATATAACTAATATTATATATATGGTATAATTATTTATTTAGATATATATATATTTTCAGTCAATGTTTTGGGGGAAGTTATTATAAGTTATTTATTGATTTTTACCTATAATATGGTATCATGAGTTTTATAGCCTGTTTTATTATATTATTTAGAGATGAGATGATGACGAGAGAGAGAGAAGAGTGTGATGAGATTATTTTTAATATATATTAGTTTTCTAATCAATTTTTCTGTGTCAGATGGTGTCTACCATCTGTTCATTCCGTGATTTCTTGCTTATCGGGTCCATATATTACATTTTCTATCTATTATTTGACGCTTTTCATGCCGTCTACGTCAGTTTGTCATGCGCAAAATTTTGGTCGATAGAGTCGTGGCGCAATCATTTAGTGATTATATTATTATTATTTTATATGTATATATAATGTATTTATCTATCTATCTTTTTTTTTATATCATATATATATATATATTTATTAATATATTATAATTTTATATGTATTTCTATATTATATATATTAATATTCTATTATTATTTATATAGTTTATATTATTTATATTAAGCGTACTGATTGAATTCATAATATATTTTTGTGGGGTGTATATACTTCTTATTCTTACACAATGACAAACTTATTAATTATATAGTATAGTAAGGATATATTAGTTTAATATTACTATTATATATATTTAATAATAATATATATAGTTATATATTATCTTTTTTCTTATTCAGGATTCTCTTACCTATTATATATATCTAATCTTTATATATCTAATCTTATCCATAATAATAATTTGTCTAAAATAAATGACTGCATTCTTATAATTATAACTTGTGGTTTGTGTGTTTTGATCAAATCATCTGTGTGTGGTGATGTGTGATAGGACGTATTAAGAAATTTTTTCTTCGTATCTTGTATAGTGAGACTATAGGAAATTTTTGACTTGTCGCCGATGTGACAATTAATTCTGTAAAAAAGTGATTCATTAATAAAATTATTGTACTGAATAGTACTGAATATTGGGTAGATTATCTGTACTTCTAATCTATATTTATATATATATTATTATATTATATATATGATTATATATTATATATATTATCTTTATATATTATTATATATATATATTATATATATATATAGGTCTTATCTCTGTTTCATGGTGCAGATTGTTTATTTTTCATACATTGTTGTCATGAGAAACTAACATTAATATCCATTGTATAAACATGGATAAAAAATTAATAATAAAGATGTAATATATTTAATAATATCGTCTTTTTATTAAGAATCTTTTACGTATTGGCAGGCATCGAGCCACTAGCGTACGCTCTCGGTGTTTTTATTCGAGATCTCCAAAATATCCGTTTACTAGAAAGACAGAGAAACAGTGTTATTCACAGCAAAGTTGATTCTATTGTAGGTTTAGGTTAGGAATTTGGCTGACACCAAGTCGATTCAATATAGGTTGTGTCTGCATGGATTTACTGCATTTGATTTTCCATAGTACGAGCTTATGAGGCTGGAGAGGGGGGGTGGTGTTTTTACTGGCGCGGGGTGGGCGTTTTATTATGTTCATGTTAAGGAGGTGGACTGCTGGGGGTGATGGATAGCTTACAGAAGTCTTCTATATATAACCAGAAAATGAACCGCGAGAGTAGTTGGGGCGTAATGTGTTTACACGCGGGGGCTGTCCAATAAACTTTATATGTTGTTGTTCCATAACTTGATTCTTTCAGCGGTCCGGAGGCGAATATCAAACAGCCAGTTTTCTTTCTCGGAGTCTTTTCGGACGTCGCACTAAATCAACGTTTTGGCTTACGTTTATCATTAATTTTTATAAGTTCAGTATGTGTGTCGTATTCATTTTCTGTTACAATCTATATATCTTCAACGGGCTCTTTGCGAGTAGATGCCCACAGTGAGTCGCAGCCTGAGGATAGTAAGCTAGGTCTTAAACAGTTGGGCAGATAGTCGGATACTTCTGGCTGGGTTGGGGCCCCGTCTTTGGTTTGGTTTCTGCGGGTTCTCGCGTTTAAGTGGAACAGTTCCCTTTGTTTACGGAACTTGCACGAAGTGTCCTTATTTGATGAATATAGATTTATGGTACTAAGGTTTTGATTCTTATTTTAAATATATATATATATATAAATAGAATATTATATTTATTATAAAATATATAGTTATCTTATACTATATTATAATTGTCATGATCAGTATACGTAACGTAATTAATTTTAACATGTACGTGGAAATGCTTGTATTTTAAGTAGCGGGTTGCTATATAATTTTCTATTGACGGGGTATGGTACATAATAAATGTAAGCAGTTTTATTATATATATTTATAATATATTATATATATTAGTATTTTTATATATTTATATTATATATATAATAATGTCTATTGTATTTATAAAGTTCTGTTGTGGATATGTGCATATTAGCAATGTACATGCACAGAGGGAATTTAGAGTATTATTAAGTATTAATTAGTATTATTATTAATTATATCTCACTAAGTCTACACTAAAAGAAAGTAATTATATGCTACTAACATCTTCAAATATATTTAATAATACTTTGGTTGGTAGTCCATTCTACAAGCAGTTTATTAATCTGGGGTAACATATTTAGTATTAACTAAAAAACTTATCGCAAATATTACTATGTTAAAATATATCTTATATATTGATTACCCAATACATCCACTATACTATACAATAACTTTCTTATGTTTTGATACATTAGTGAGTCACACTCATACACCTCTTGTGATAAACCATTTATCCCATATAAAATGTAAAACCCTATTAAGTTGGAGAGTGGGTTTCTTAGTATCATAATATATGGCATGCCCATTCGTTTCTTAATATATTTTTACTGTGCCCAAATTAACCTCCCCTGGGTACGTTTTCTTATTTTTATTATGGAAATTTATTGCTCATATTAGTGTATGCGTTTGAGATGTAATGATTAGTCTGTAGACCGAGTATCATGTTCCATCTGAGAAATGCCTTTTCTGCAGAAACATTACCTAAATCATTCAGCCCTCCACTTAGCTCTAGCCTCAACTCCAGAAATCATCTTGTTGCTCTATGTTTTGCACTTCTCTACATAATTACTATAACTCATAATTCTTTCACATTAAATAAAGGGGTCTACATAACTTGGTTTTTATTCTAATAACGTTTCTAATATATCGGGCCTATAGTAGTACGTCTCTGTCGGTGGCAAGATGATCAAGTTGAGAATATATTATACCTGCACCGGGTGTAACAGCTTATTGATGATCTCCTATTCTGTTTCTTGCCTTCCTACATATCTTCTAGATGATAACCTTTCTCTGTTTCCTTAATCAAATTTATCTATGTCTTTTTGAGGTTAAGACTTAAATCATTTTTATTATTCTTATTGGCGATTGTTAAAATTATATTATAAAATAATTGTACTGTGTCGTTCGAGATCACGACCAAACCGATTCGTTAACGCGTAAGTTATGTCGTATTACTAACTATTTAATACTCGCTAACTATAATTTTGAAACTTTTATGTATATACTGTTTTTTTAATTAACTTCTATTTTTTAAAAATTTATTATATTTAGTTAATTTTTTAATGTATTAATTATTTATTACGTTAATGAATGTTAAATAATTATGTGATATGTGTAATTATATAGAAGATTACATGGTTGGATCCGATAATACTTATAATCATAAATTTTAAGTTAGCTGCCAATATTTCCGATTGAATACATTTTTTGTCCTGTAGCAATGGTTTATAATTTTATAATGTGTCAAAGCTTCTTATCGGTTGTTAAAGTTTCTATATAAAAAACGTGGTTTATTCCAATATTATAATAATATCTCACTAAATTTTTATACGAAGTTAATAAATGTGTCTTTAAAACTTTTTTAGAAGCCAACTTTGTTTCTTACCTATTTGTATCTTATTTAAACCCACAATTCACACATTTTTTGATGATTTTACCTCGATGGTTATACATATATATATATATATATATAAGTATAATGATATAGTTAGGCTATTATAGATAATATTAGAGTCGAAATAAATATTATTTATTTTTTTTTTATTATATTTTATTTATTTGAGTTAGAGCTATTATTGTATTAGGTCTCATGACGTAGCTCACTTGATACATGAAATTTTTCTATATATAAAAAAGAACATGCATCTGCACCATATGAATCAGAAGATAGGTCCAAGTAGGTATGTGTGAGTGATGTATGCGCGAGCATGCGCGCGCAGTGTGTGGTGTGAAGTGTGATGTGGCGCGTGTGCATGAGTTTTACTCATAAAAGATTAATGACCATTTTGTGAAACGGGTACGTTCTTCTAATAATGTATACGTCTATATTACCTTCTTATTCTTATGATCTTGCTCGTTAAATATCGTTGTTTTTTTTTATTACGTGGTAGCTGATAATGAGTATAATTCTGTGATAATTAGTTCAAAGACATTACTATATCTATTTATTCTATAATTATATATATATATATATTTATATTTGTTATTATATATATATATATAATATATATAATAGTATAGTTTAATATATATATTAATTATATTTATATTAATAGATATAAGTTATATATAGTATACAGAAGTATTAATTATATTTGATACGTATAGGTTATTAGTCCATTTTACGTATTTATGAGGTTATAGTATATTAATATATTATATTATGAGGGGTCGTAAAGTAACTATTTTATCTTTTTATGTATAATTTATATTATTTAATATTAATATATAATAAATATAATATATATATTATTATATATATATAGTATAATATTAATCTATTATATTATTAATTATATATTATACTATAGTATAATATATATATGATATAGTATATATATATTGATATATTTTTATATATTATAATTTATATTATGGTATATATAGTATTATATCTTATATATAATATTTATATATATTAAGCATTAATATTTAATAATTATTATTGGTTATTTTATACTATATTAGTCAAGAATTCTGTTTTATTTTCAACGCTTTTTAAATTTTTTATTTTTATTTATCTCTGTTAGGTATTATATTATATCTGTAATGTATAATATATAATATATTTATGGTTTTAATTGGCTGTTGATATTAGTAAAAAAATTATGGTGAGATGATATCCAATTATGGTTGCTTATCGATTTTTTTTCAGCCGCAGTATTCGGCCGGGCTTTCTCTGTGAGATTTGATGCAGAAATACTTGGATATATGGTTCATAGTGCATGTAAAATATAATATATATCTCGTAATATGTTAGTCTAATTATGTGGGGATAATTACTATTTAGGATTATTAAGGTTATTTAGTGTCTGAAATATTAGATTATTTTGATAATTAATTGTTTTATATAATTTATTGATAATAGAAAGTTAAATTTATAATATATATATAATATATTATAATAATTTCTTTAGTGTGGTTAGGTTAGTTATATGATTTTTATTATATTTAGATGAGTATAAAATAAATATTATATTTTATTAATTTGCTTATATAATAAATATAAATATAGTTTTTGTCCTAGGAAAATTTGGTTTCAGTCTTTGGATTATGTATTTTAGTTTTCGTTTTCTGGTAATTATAAATTTCTTTGTATTTATTTAATAAGAGAATACGGAGCTCTCAATTTATATAAATTTAAAACCAATTTAAGTAGGTTTCCTTCGAAAAATATATAATTATCTAGGGTGATTTTCGCATAAATTTCAGTTTCACTAGAATTTGTGGAAAATCGAATTAAATATTGTCAAATATTGTCGAAAGTTAGGGAATATCGAGAAACTTAAATATGGTAGAAATTTTAATATAAAAAAGAAGATAATAAAGATGAAGGCGTAAATGTATAATGAAAAAGGATAGATGAATATAACATTAATTTCGTTCATTCCAAGTGAAATTAATATTTAATATTTAAATTAATGATTTTAATATATTATATAATAATATAAAATATTAATAAATATATATGATTATATTATAATGATAATTAATTATAAATTATTAATATGGTTAGTGGCGTCTCAAGCATTACATGTCTGTCAAGGATATAGGATGAACAAATACGAATTATTGGTCGGAATGGATAACTTTAGAATATTAGAAATATATAAACAGTAGAGAAGCCACATGGGCTATATTGAGATCTATAAACTCAGTCCAATCTCTATAATAAGAATACAATTCAAGTCATTAATCATGCTCATGCGTCAAGAGTCCAAAAAGCAATTAGTTGTTTGACTTGTAATAACATTATAAAGTTGATATCTCGAAGAAGGAGGTTTCGCGTAAAAGTATCCAATTTAACTTTATAGAAGATAAAACTATGAATAATTTAGGTGTTTTTTTTTGTTAATTTTATTACTATCTTTACAATTTTAATATATCTTTTGTGTAGCTCGTTTAACATCGCATTTTTAACCTTAGTAAATACGTAAATAGAAAAATCATTTTTAACAGTCTATTTTGGCTTTAGTGTCATATTAATAGGTAGGCAGTGTGGGCCTAAGCAGTGGCAGCATTAGGCGTAGGTCAAGTGGTGTGCGTAAATATTGTCTATTATTCTCAAGAGTTTGAGCGAGATCTGATCAGGCAGGCCGCGAACCTGTGATAAACCATTCCAGGAAGATTAACAACGCTAGATCTCCTGTATGAATGTGTGTGTGATAGGTCAAAGTTAAAGGTTGATTAAGCTCTGTTTGTCTTCAGGTGTTTCGAGGTTGCGTGATGCCCCTGATCTTCCACGTGTAATTCCGTTTGTTTGGAGCGTGATTTAATGGAAGTTATTGGTGTTCAAATTCTTTTTTAATACAACCTAATAAAATAAATGTTAAGATATTATTGTTAGACTTGTGTTCATTCCAAACCATCTTGGGATTATTAAAATCGCCTTTTCTTAACACGAGAAAAACATAATCTTAACTTAGTGTGAGATAGATGAGTAGATAGATAAGCAGCGCTAGGTGTGCGCTGATTTTAAGAAAGGTAGTAGGCATGGATTTGGGGAATGTAGGGTGGGAGCATCATCAGTTTTAGCTTAAATGGCGGTCTTGGTTCGTGAGACGTTACGCTGAAAAGGTCAGTATAGTTAGTGAATGATTTATGAGATAGAGCATTAGGTTGAGGCGGGTATCTTGAATCCGCACTGGATTCAGAAAGGGTAGGCTTCTGGTCAGACTAAACCTTTTAAGAATTTATGGAAATACTTACTCGGGGATGTAGGTATGACCGATGGAGCCCAGTTGTTGATAATTATGATATTTAAGACTTTAGTTCTAACTTTTGGATAGGGTAGTCCCTACATGGAGGGTGAGGGCAAGTCTGATGAAATTGAATTTAAATACTAGCTATTATTACTAGCGGTATAAGAGTGGAAATGGTACAGGTTGATGTTGGATTATAAGAGTGAGATTTGTTTGCAATGTGAAATTCCAGTTGAGTGATGCTAACTTTAAATGGCAATGATAGTTTCTCAATATATGGAAGGGCAAAGGGGTGGGGAAGTTCGGTGAGTGCTCCATAGGCCGTGCTGAGTGCTGGGGACTACATTAGTATTCTCATGATAATATTCTTATATAGATTATTATTATATATCATTATTCTATTATATTATTTATATTATATATATTTATTATATATATTATTTATAAATAATATAATAATATATTATTTAATATATATATATTATATATTATCTTATTATTAGATATAATATATAATATTATATATATTATAACTATATATATATCTATTATATATTATTATAAAATTATTATATATATAAATATGATTTAGACACAGGGATTGAATGACATATAAGGTTGTTCTAGTTTGCAGATCGATAAATGTTTATATTTTATATTAGTGTGATATATATACTTTTTATTTTAGGAAAAAACATAGATTTAAAGTTAATCTTTAGTGAATAAAAAGTATATATGTATATCGAAATAAAATGAAAAGGATATATAGATAGTTAGTTTGGAAATAGAAGTGAATTTTTATATTAGTTTTAGGAAGTAAAAGGTGTGAAGCTCGTTTACTTCAATAAAGTTTTATTACTAGCGATGAATTGAATTTTTTTGTGAGTGGAGTTGGCTACAAGATGTAATAGTGGAAATTAATAAATAAAACAAGTACTGCAAAAACTGGCATTACTAGTATATATAAGCAGTAATTTGAAAGTACATAGTCAGATCAGTGTTGTGAAGCAAGGAATAAAGCTAATAAGATGCTGGGCAAAATATATCGCAATATATATATATATTATATACATATAAATTTATTTTTTTTGGAAGGTTTATTTTCAATAATTATGTTATTGTAAAATATTTAGTTAATGAATATCGGTTATTATATTGGTCCAAATTAAGATTTTTTGATTATATTATTATTTAAAAATTATATAGTATGATAATATATACCACAATTGAAGTTAAATAGTTTGGTAGTTATTATATATCTTAGCTAAAGATATTATAGAATATAAACGTAATCGAATAAATAATTACGATATTTAGTAATCTTACTAGTAATTGTTTATAAATATATCTATGCTGTAGGAATATTAACTATCAAGACGTTGCTATGTGTTTATAGAATGGTTTGTGGTGATTTGTTTAATACTACAAAGTTAGGTGTGAATATATATTATTCGTAGTTATATTATAACATCTTAGTATGGTTTCTAGGGATAAATGCATCATAATAAAATAAAGAGGTCACTATACAGAAAAGTAACCATAATTTAGCTCCGTTCGTAGAAATAAATCGATGTGTAAGCAGTAGATGCAATTATTGGAACCCTTGGTAATGGTGTACAACATTATAGTATTTTTCAAATTTTGTTTTCTTTTTTTATCTTTATTATTTATTTGTTTAGGGTATGGTCAATATTTTTGCTAGGTGGAATATTTAACCGTATTATTGATTATAAATATACCCAACTTGTGAATAAGTTTTGACATACAACTTGTCTTTAAGAAATTTTGAGATTTTTGTTTGCTAAATAAGTGGTGCATTGAACGAGGGTGCTTCATTCAGATATGATGTTTACGATTTACTAATCAAGAAAATTTCTTACATTCTAGTGTTGAGAAAAAGAACTAAGATGTAGATGGATTTATTCTAGGGTTTTTTATTAGGTAGGAATACTATATATTGTGTGGTTTTATCTTTCAATAACAACTACATGCTGGGTAAGGATAATGGTGGTTTGAGTATGGTATTTTCCTGATGTAAATCAGGGCAGACTATTGTTTACTTGATATCAGTATGGACGAGCGAACTGGGGATTTTTGTGTTGAGGTGACGGGTTTAAATGATTGGTTATAAAGGAATAACTTATATTTCCGAACAATAAGATGGACATTAATATCCATTCCTCTATCACGATGACCTAATACATTGGCATCGTCTTGAACGAGAGAAATTTCTAAATGTTGATTAAAACTTGGATTAGCTCTTTAATTCCTTATCTACATTTTCTAAGTATAAAAATTGAGTGTATAGGAGACATTGCGGGGATACGATAGCTCATATATTCATGATAGTTTGAGAATATTGATGAGGTAGATGTTCCCAATATTAAATGTTCAGCTCTTTCAGAAGTTCAAAACGGTTGTCGAGAACATTTTATTTAAGGGGTGGGACTCATTCTTTTATTGATATATTTGTTATTTTTGTAAGTGGGAGAATCTCTACAGAAATACAGAATATTTTTTGGGATTATTATCTAGAGACCGGATTTTCTTCCATAATTATTTTAATATGGCTGATTGTCGATGTTTTTCTTTTGGTTTTTGTACGGTTTCGCAATCGTATTTGTGGTACAATTTGTATTGATGTAGACGTAGACATTCGTTAACTATAATCACACGTGTAGAGACTTCTTAAGTTCGCGAGTTCCCTTCAATGATGAGAGGAGTAGAAACCTGCATTTCTGCAAACGGGTGACATTTTGAACAAATAATGTTTGATAAAACCTATAAAATATATAAAATGGAAAACATTACAGACTACTTAAAATCTGTTTTAATTGTTACATGTTTGATTTGGTATTGATGTGATTATTGATATACATTCCCTCTCTACTAATTAGTATCTTAAGTGGCTTGCATAAGTATTATTTTTGCTATATAACTCCTCCTCTATCATATAGTATGTCATCCCTATATACTTTTACTGTGCATTATGAATCGAAATAATTTAATCCATACTTATTAATGAGTGTTTCTTATAAGTCAAAGTTAAAGTGGTATCATGATTAGTATCTGCATCTATATTATATATAGTACTTTAAATTTGATGTTATGTTATGGAGTTTTCATGAATTTTGAAAAATTAATAATATGTAAAAAGTGAATAAATAATTATATTTTGGAAAATCTAGATATTATGATATATTCGATATTATAATTTAAAAAGAATAGCTACTATAGAGGCATATCATTTTATATGTAAATTTTTTTATTTTTATGAGTATGCTTTGTAATTATATATATAATATAGAATGAGAGTAGTGCGTTTGATAAATATTGATTATACATTGTGGTTATATTGCTTGTCGTTCAGTTAATTATTCTATTTGAGTATCAATTTATATCAAAGATTATTCTCCTTTAATACTAGTGAAATATTATTATAAAATATTGTGATATAAAAAATTTAAGTTATTTAATATAAATGTTAATAATATTATTAATTTATTATACGAAGAACAATTTTGCCTAAATTTCAATCTATATATATATAGAATGTTGAGTGTGTTTTATATTTATTATGTATAAGTTATTATAAATTTTTTGGTTAAATATATATATATATATTGATTTAATATTTTATTAGTATTAATATTTTATATATATATTTATATATTATATATTATATTATATATTATATTATAATTATATAACAAACTATTATATATATAATCTATATAAATAAATTATAATATAAATATTAACATTAATAAATAATAATTATTATATTATATATATATATTACAGTTATATAATATATTTATATATTAGGATATTCCATCTCAAACATTGAATACCTAAATGTGCGTAGTGTTTTATTTAGTTTTATTCCTGGGTTAATTTTACAATAGCTAGTAATTGTAGCGTTTTCATTCTACGGGTGTTAACTACTCTATATAAATGATTTATTAACAATATTATTTACTATATCTAGTGAAATCTAAAAAACGCGTAATGATTATTGAGTATGGAAGTGTAAATTATTACTCGCTTGTTAATATTGAAGAAATTCTGACATTTTTTCGAAGGAGTCAATATTTAATATCAGTATTATGTAAGAAATTTTTTTTTTATAAAAGTCAATAATCATTATTTTATAATTACTATTAGTAGTGCTTGTCATTCTTACAAGATATTAAATCTTTACTGAAAAGTGCTATTGGATGATTTCTTAATCAGAAATGGTTTTATGCGAAGGCCGTGGTTGGCTATCGTTACTAGCTG
The DNA here is from genome assembly GCA_015478945.1 of Trachelipus rathkii. Lineage (NCBI taxonomy): Eukaryota > Metazoa > Arthropoda > Malacostraca > Isopoda > Trachelipodidae > Trachelipus > Trachelipus rathkii. The sequence continues at coordinate 12,721 of JABUQX010013918.1, forward strand.
AGAAACATACTCATGGCAACATTAAGACTGGAAGTGGCTGTTAAAATTAACTTCGTGCAGAGTCTTTCGAAATATTTTAGCGGGAAGGATTTTTTTAATTTTACTGATATTATCTTCTACTGATGATCATTATTTATTCATAGTCATTAATGTATTCTTTAATATTATTTACTCTTATATTAATTAGCATTTAACATGTAATTTTATTGCTAGAGCTGGATTATGAATTACTTTCTTTGATTCAGAATAGGAAATTGCTAAACTAGCATTATTTATAATGTATAGTTCTGTCTATGTATTAGTCTAGTGGTAAAGTATACATAAATAATATTTAGATATATTATTATAATATTATTATTAAATATTATATTATATAGATTATATATAAGTAGTATCTATTATATTATATTAAGTTCTTAATATAATTAATATTATATTATGATATATTATTTTATATTATATTTATGATAGTTAATAGTTATAGTGTAAGTTACCTTGAAAGTAAGAGGATTTGTGTTGGATATGGAATAATGTTGATTAGCGCGTACACACTACATGTATAGTATACGTAATGTATATTGTATGTTAATATTATAATATAATATATATAGTTATAGGGCTAATTAAATGTGGGCTCGGGGGATTAGAGGGGAAAATGGGGGTAGTTTAGGTAAGTATATGTAGGAGATTTATAATGGTGGATAATATAGTTTAGTGAGGTGTAGGGGGATAAATGTTATTATCATATATACTGATATTTTAATTTTAGTATTATTATTTTATTTCGTTCGGAAGGGAGAGTCTCACTGTCCAGATTTATCAGCATGGCGGTAGCGGCTTACTAACAACTACTGGGTATCACCGTTATATATGTTAAATTTTCTCTTAGATGTATTATTTACAGTATATAAATCAGTGCCCACAATAGGTGATGTTGGTGTTCTTAAAATTCTTAAGCGTTAATATAATGTTGATATAATACAATAAAAAATATTTATAATATTAATTGTGAATAGTTTATATTTTTTGAAGTGTGCGCGGCTGCTACTGCGGCTTGTAGGCACATCATCCTTTCTAACAGATAAATCTTTTCTTATCGGTATATACTTTTCTAATATATGAAGACTTTACAATATATATCTAGTATAACCTAAGACATATTTTATATATTCTTGACATCTCAAACTCTTACAGGAAAGCTACAATTCTGATCTTCCTTGTGCCCCAATAATATCTTTCTTTTCTTATCATGAAGTTACAGTACCCATATATCTGTATCTATTATGTAGTTATTCAAACTCAATGAACCTGGTGACGTTTTCGAGTGGTTCGTGTTAGTAGGAGAGAGATAGGGCTTGGTGATAAATGCAATGTAAAAGAAGTACAAAAGGAAATGTAGTCTTATACTGATTAAATAGAAAGTTTACTGAGATTATAGACTTCCTTTTTTTCAGAATAGTCAAAGATTTGCGCAGGTTAGGGGCTTCCCTTAAGAAGAGATATCACGTGAGTATTATAATAATATAACAAAGGTTTCTAATGAATATACAACTACAATCTGTTTACATATTACATTTTAATATATATAATTATTATATCAAAAATATATTTTCACTGAATTATAATAATCAACTAGGAGTAATCATATCAGAACTATTAATTGATTATATATATGATATATATTATATATTATAGATATTATTATATTCTATTATATTATATATATTATATATAGAGTATTGGGAAGGCTAGTTGATGTCTTTTCTCACATTTTTGCGGTACCGAGGTTCTTTCTGCATATTTTATTATGCCCTTTAATTTGTTGATAGAACTTTGTTTTATCGATCTATGTTTTTTTATGTTGAATTATAAATTTGTTTTGGTTAGCGTTTCTATTTTTTACGTTTTACTTTTAATAAGATTATTCGCTGGCATTTATATCAACGTCGTGTAGTTTTTTTCAATTTATCGATATGGGATATTAGGAGTTTTGTATAGTTTACTTTAATATTATAATAAATTTTGTGTATTTTATTCTTAATAGGGAGGATCGCATATTTAACCTTTTGGTGCGTGTGATATGTCTCGGAAAATGACATGAAAATTTTAATTTTCAGACAATATTTGACGAGCAACAGAAGAGCTTTTTCCTGATCTAGAAGTTTTCTGGGTTTTTCTGTTTGTATCGTAGTCATGTTTAGGCGTTTCATTCTTCAAGTAACATTTTATGAATTTTACGTACAATTTATTTTTTGAATGATCAATATTAAATTATATATATAGATGGCTATTGGTGTAAAAATGCACATAGAAGTTTTTCGAATTTTTGAGTTTGGTCAATTTAAAGAAAAAAGGTTTTGAACTGTGCTGTGTTAATTAATTTTACAAAAATAAATATGTGATTTTGTGGTTCACTCATTTTTTTAAGTTTGAAGTTATTTTTTTTACACTTTGTATCTTTAACCAAAACATATAAAATTAAGGTTTGGAAAAAAATGAGAGGGAGATACACCCAGAAACATACTATCTATGTGGCGCGTGAATCGGTTTAACCTTGAACATATTTCCAAATGTTGAAATTAACGTTACGTCATCCATTACTCTGGTAAAATGCGTCATTTAAATTTTATTGCATTTTAATAGAGGAGACAACTAAGTAGCACCGTGAATCTTTCGTTGTTTATGCTACTATTGGCTGTTTTAATAATATTTTTCATTAAAACAAAAGTCTAGTGGTTTCAACATAGTTGCTGATATCCTTGATTTTTTGTGTTGGTATATTCTGATGTTGTAATTATTAGCTTCTCCTACGTATTTTTTGGGGCAGTTATTGCAGTTTATTGTATATATGTATGATTTTTAATTAGGGTTATTGTTAATATTTTTCAGTGTGTGTTTTAAGGTTATATTACTTGATTTTACTGTGCGTATATTAATGGGGATGAATTTACGGATAATGTTTTTCTGCATGTTTGGAATAGGTAAAATGTTACATATTGTAATGTTGTCGGTGGATGTATGTAGGATTTGTTTGCATGTAAGAATATATGATTGGTGAAAGTGACTAGGCAGTATGATAGGAAGTATGAATAAGAGTGAAAGAAAAAGGTGATAGATTCAATGAAAATTATATATGTAAGCTATGTTTTTGGTATTACGAGTTATAAAGGTGTGAAAATAATGAATATCCTTGAGAAGTGTAATGGTAAATGGGGATGTCCCTTGGCTATTAGGATATGAATCTTTTTAGAACTTTAATGTGAATCTGAATTAGAAGAAGAATGAAATGACGATTGGAGAACTGAATAACATTGTTGGTAGATATAAGGTAAATGAGAAAGGGCTTTGAAAATTGATTTGAGAGAGGGTTTACGAAAGAAAAAAGTTTGGTGGGTAAGGAACGAAAGAGAAAGGTTAGTGAATGAAAGGGAAAAAAGTCAAATAATTCTTGTTACATTTGTAATTTGGGCATCCAAGTAAAGTTAGGTTATGGGACTTCATTAAAGATGCTTATAGGGATGAGATTGACAATGAAGAAGGTAAGGAGATAAAAGTGAGTGTAGAGAAGGTGAGTGATGAGTGTGATAGTCTGTGTGGAGATGTCAAACACTTTCTTCGTAAGCCCTTTGGTTCTGGGTTTTTCCTCTGTGCAAGGGCGACATTTTTAAATGAAACTGTGGCTATGAAATTAGGTTAGATTGAAGGTCAGAGGTTTTTGATGATGGTGGATTTAGGTAAGCAGACCTTCAAGCAGTTTGGATGAGAAGCAAGGATCCAAAAGAAATTGTCGAAAAGTGATTGAGAAATGGATTAGTAAATTTAGTGCACCTGAAAGATTTTGATGATAATGGTTTGGAGTTTCAGAAAGAAGAGATGAAAAGTTTCGTGTGAGAGGGTTCAGTATAACTCAATAGGTAACTGCAGCTGAAAGTCCGTGGATAATGGTCAAATGTGAAAGATGGTGGGGCTTGCTTGAAAGACCTCTAATGAGAAAAACTGAAAGATAATCGATTCTAAAGTAAGGAAATGAAATACCCTCAATCCAAACTGTCGCTCGCGAAGAATGGTTTTATGAATAGAAGTGGGCTATTTCCCCTATCAGTTGGTTTTTGGTAAGAGTATGTTAGGTTTGGCTTAACTAGTGCTACAGAGGAAGAAACTACTATGGATGTTTGGAGTTCAAGGGAAATTCTAAACTAAAACATCTAGCGGGAACATTATCGAGTAGATTAATACGCATTCAGCAGGAGAAGAGGATGAAATAGGATAAGGAGGTCTATGAAGGGCCAAATAACGAGAACATAACACGTAGATTTGGTTGAGCCTGGTGAGAATGTGTATTAAATAAGAGAGAATTGCTTAAAGGAATATAGGAGGCCCAGCAACAAGTGATAGGAAAGGATGGTACAGCTGGTAAGCAAACCACTCGAGGAACATTAAGAGAGAGCTGAGCTTTAGGACTACATATTGCACTCCTATAGGCAAGAGTTCAGACGGGGAATATTCTTACAATGCGGGTCGATGACTTGGTGAAGCTGGCAAGACACTGTAAGGACAGAATGGCTGATAAAAGAGAAAATGGAAAGTATCGAGGCTGAGTATGAGGATAAATTTGCTACGAACGTTGAGATAGTGGAAAATACTCATTCTAGAGAACAAAAGTGAAGGTTGCGGTTGGAATGGGCAAGGAAAGTGAAGTTTAGAAGAGGTTATAGTGTGTTAATAAGGAGAAGTAAATGAGAGGTATTGGATGGGAAAGTGCTTAAATAGAGCTGGTAAGACTGAAATAAGAAGTGGGAGTGAGTCCATATAATATCCAGGGTTGTAGGTAATGGGGAGTGTAGTTGGATCGATTTTCGTGATTACAAGGATATTGAATGTATAAGTGAACAAGATGAGGTATTGTTGGTGGGTAATTGGGATGATGAAAAGAGTTAATTGAAGGAAAAACTGAAGAAAATGACAGTATTGGGAAGGCGAATGATGTCTTTGGAAAAGTTGAAGGAATAGGGAGTACAAAGGGAGTAATATCTCTTAGATGGGGGATTAGCTGACAAAATGAGGGAAGGGAAAAAGGAGGTGTGGGTAAAGGCAGATTTGGTTGTAAGAGGTTTTAAAGAAAGAAGGTGATGAGATTGATAATGAAAGCACTCACGTGCTCCTGATGAAGTGGTTAAGATTGGTGGTTTGAGTGTAACAACGGGAGGATTGGAATGTAACTTCGATTGACATACAACATCAGCATAATTGGCAAGGTGATATAATTAAAAGACGTGTGTATGGTGATTCCGCCCCGAAGAGATGCAAAAAGATGACGGGTGTAATCTGTGAGGTTAAAGAAAGACTTTATAAGTTTGAAAGATCCATGGCTAGAGCTTGGTACGAGAAAGTGTATGGCGATGACTACCTGGAGACCTGTGGGTGCGTTTTGAAATGAATCGATTCGAGCCTGAGTTGTTGTATGTGGAAGAATGAGACATCGTTTAGAATGGGACTATGTGTACTCTGTGGAGGATTTTTTGGGGTCCTAAGAAGCTTTCTATGAAGCTGTTATAGAAAGGGTATGAAAAAGAGACTTAAACATAAGGGTTGGAAGATGTACCACAGGACTTTTATATATTAACCGGTGGTGAATATTCATGACAAGAAAGATGGGATACCTGGTTGGAGCAGGATAAAATATATTGACATATAAAGTGTGCGGTAATCACAAATAGAAATTATTTGGTGGAAAAGAATTGCAAAAAGAAATAAGCACAAATTGCATATACTTTTGGTGAGACAGGAATGAAATTGGGTTTGAGTGGACCAAAATGAGGGCCCGGAAAAATTATGATATAATGTAAGTGAATAGAAGAAGTTTCTTTAAAAACGGGGACTGTGGAAGAAATTAGGAAAACTTTTTCCATAATGAGTAAAACGAAAAAGATTGAAATGGGAATATGGTCGAGTACGTTAGAAGGTAAGATTCCAGTGGAGATGCATATATATATATGCTTTTTTTAAGGTATGGAAGGTTGTGTTGTCCGCAAGTGGGGTAAATGTTTATTTAACTGATGTCCGTTTGCTTGGAAGTTGAAAGCAGTCATGAAAAGAGGTTTGTAAGATCTACAATTTGAAGTTTGAAAGCAATTGTTTTCATTGAGGGTAATACAAGCAGGTTTTATATCTTGAAGAAAGTTGAATGAAACTTGTTGTGTGTGATAAGTTGGGAGGTTGTTGTTGTATACAGCATTCGCCCTAGTTACTACGACAAATTTTCTTTCATCCTCGAAGACTAAAATTTAATATATATATACTATATATATATATATATATATATATATATATATATACATATTATATCTATATATAACTATAATATATAATACTATATATATAATATTATATACTTATATATATATATATATACTAATATATATATATTATATTGAAAATTCATATTTTATTGTATCAAAAACACAATAACATAACGATCATTTTCTTGTCTTTTTTTGGGGATTTTTTTTTTTAAATGACTTGCTACTCCATAACTACGTGGGTCCGGGTCGGCAAATACAGAGGTGCCTAAGCTTTAAGAAAACGGAATTACTTGTTGTACTGAGGTCAGAGAGTACTAGTTCCACTTCGACCGCTATATTAAACAAAATTGAAAAGGTCAAATAACGTATCAACCAATTTTTTTGTAACTTGACTGTATCATTGGTATATATATATATATATATATATATAGTAATATAGTAGTATATATCTAATATATATATATATTTATATATACGTATATATATATACTAATATATTATATCTATATATTATATATATAATAATAGTATATATATATATTATGTATATATCCTATCATATATATATATATATTATCATAGTATATTATAGAGTATATATTGCGTATATAGTATTAGTATGTATACATAGTATATATTATTAGTAATATCTTAGTATAGTATTATACTATACTGTGTCGATAACGCTATATATAGAGTATACTATATTATATATATATTCATATATAAATATTATATATACTATATAGATATAATATTTATATTTATAATATAATTAGCTATTACTGGTATATATCTGCTGACCTTTTTAACTCATTTTTTGGGTTCACATAAGACAAGTGAGGCGTTTGCCTACTCTGCCTACTCCTCAAAGCCGCCACTTGCGTACTACAGATACGTAAGGACTTGCTAAAGGAATGAATATATCTCAGTAACAAAAGTAGTAAAGATAAACTACGTCTAAAGGACTAGACAAAGCATGGACTGAAAATGCGGAAAGATGAAAGGAGAAAAATACTAGTTTTTAAGGTTTGAATGTATACAAGACATCAGTCTGGCGTGATGTATTACGAAGAGTAAAGGAAAGATGCTATAATAAATAATAAATAATAAAAAATCTACCCTGGAAGGAAAATAAGGGATATAAGAATTTATTGTTTTTTTTCGTAATTTCCACGCTGTTTTGAGATTTGTAGTGGTAGTGAAAATATTGGTTAATAATAAATTTCCATAAGCCCACTTAGGAGTGAAAGATTATTGTTTTTGTTTTTCTGGACTGAGCTCAGTAACAGTTGGTTTGTTTTTTTTTTTGTTTTTTTTTTTTGCGGCCGGAGTACTACTTCTCAATGCAATTAATAAAAGTCTAAATTTGAATAAAAAGGAATAGTTAGAAAAGCTAAGGTAATAACAAGACGAAAGTTTATTTGTGCACATTTGCTGAGTGAATTGACGATTTTCATGTTCCAAATTTGGCTAGGTCAGTACTGGTGCATGATTCGTATGTTTTGTTAGGCTAGTCTATTTTAAGTTATATATATTATATATATATATATATAATATATATTATATATAATATGTATATAATATATATAATTGATATAATAGTATATTATATATATATAATATATATATAAGGTATATTATACGATATACCTACTATATATATAGATATATAATATATATATATATGATATATATAAATATATATATATTATATGTATAATATACTATATATATGAGGTAATGTTATACATATTATATAATATCATATATATATTTATATACTATATACTACTATATTATATATATTATATATATATATATATATTATATATATATATATATATATATATATATATACTTATATTGCTATTTCATTACAGACTACTACTATATACTATAGACTATATATAATATATATAGTATAATTTATACTATATTATATATACGTATATAATATAATATAAGTATATATATATACTATACTATATATATAGCTTATAACTGAAGTACTATTATATACCTATATATTCTAGTAATATACATTATTAATAATATACTATATATATATTATACTATTATATATATGAATAGTAGATACCTAATATAAGTATGTAGTTTTATAGTATTATATAGTACTATATATATATATATATATAGTTATTATATATATATATATAGTATATATAATATATAGTATATAGTATACTATATATACTAGTATATATAGGTGGTGAGCCTATATAGTATATATACTATATATAATATATATATCTAATATGATATATATATTTTTTTTTAAATATTAGTATAATATATATATAATTTACATATAAATATGTATATAATATATATTACTTAGAACAATATATATACTCTACGACTATATATATATTTATATTTATATTTTATATGTATACGTATATAATATATATATTATATACTATATAATATAGTAATACCTAAGTAAATATTAAAAACTATAGTCAGCCCTAATATATATATATATATACTAATATATTACTATATATACATACATACATATATATATATTAGTATATATAATATATATAGTATTTGTTATATAAGATATATATATAATATCATAATAATTATATATACTATTAAGTTATTATATATATAGTATATACAATATATATAATATATATACTTATATATATAACGTATATATGATATATTGATAGCTATCAGTGATATATATACTATAGGTACCATAATATATAATATATATGAGTCACTATATATATATTTCAATATATAATGATATGATAGCTAACTAGTATATACTATCATATATATACTTATGTATCACGTATATAAGGTATATATATACTTCGTATATATATATATATATACATATTATAGTAGTATATTTTAATATATATATTAGTATATATCCCAGCGAGGCCGGCGCGCCCCCTAGTATATATACTTATATATTATACTACGTTAGCGTATTGAGCTAAGACTGCATGATATACATATAGTATATAATATATATATATATAGTATATAATTATGATAGTATAATTAATATTCATACGTATAATATATTAATTAGTACTTATATATATAGATATATATATAGTATGTCTGATGATATATCATAATATATTAGGACTTAACAGTAAATCCATGCTCCTCAAAATAATTTAGTATTGGAAAGGTTGGGTAATAATTTTTCATAGGGCAAAATTACAAATTAAAATTCGACTTTGCTATAAAAGACTGTACTTGTGTTCTTTGGTTTCTTCTATTTCTTGGAGCTTCAAATTGATTTTATTCTGCCAAATGGGTTCATTTTATTTAAGTTTTTAGTTTAATTATATATATATATGATTATATATATATATTGTTATATATATATAGTATATATATATATACGTATAGTTAATATAATATATATATATACTAATTATATATATATATATATATATATATATATATATAATACGATGGGATCAGCGATATTTTTTAGTATGCTACACAGTCATGGTAGCCTACGAGGAATCAACGGCAGGAATCCTACTAATTATCGAGTCTAACATGCCAAACTTTGAATTGAAGTCGGTCTTTGGATTAATACAGCGCACCGTAAATTAATGTGCTATAGAGGTGGGGATTATTTCGTTATAATACTTTCTTTTTTTTTTTTTTTTCTGTTTTTTATTTGTGATTTTATTTTTTTTTGGGTTTTTTCTTTTTTTTTTTTAACTAAACGGAACTACCCTAGGGCTAAACCGCAACACGATGGTTCAGGAGTCGGGGTCTCCTCGGCCCTCCCGGTGGACGACGGGGGGGACTAATCCCCCCCTCACCCGGTGACGGTGATGATGTAAACGATCCCGCCCTTCCCGGTCTGTCCCCGCGTCGGCTCGAGCCGCCTAAAATAAAAACTTAAAATTTTCCAAAAAAAAAACAAAATTATTTCACCAAATTATTTCACCAAATTTCACTAATAAACAATAACAAACGATTTGGTCATTACTTTTAACTTTTGACATTTAATAAGTCTTCTAAATGCTCAGTTAAATCCCTCTCGCTCTCATTTGTCAATCACGATAATGTTCGCTAACAATTCATCCAGTCCAGTGCTCGAGCCCGATCATGACTGCGTGTCTAAGTTATCACGCCAATTCAACTGAGACCTACGGTCGTGCATGGTACTAGTCGACGTCGTCAAGAGTTAACTGTTATTAGCTTAGAGTATTTAATCTTTAGACAAAAGTCTCTCAGCAGATTGAATCCGGTGTGGTTTTTATGGGCCGAAGTGTCCAGAAACATTAGATGATAAAGGGCCTGTAACAGCACGTCCTGGAATTGCTACACAGACAACATATTATTTTCAACTCAACAAATATTCTGTCACTTGTATTATTTTTGTCATTTTTCTTTTCTTTATTTCACTTGCCACAACATTCCTGAAGCAGACACATTTCCATAACTAAGAAATTGTTCACGTCGGTTTCCATATGTTTTTTCTGTAAAACTAGTCCCAGCCAGATTCCATGAAGCTCCGTTTAATCTCGTTTGTGTTCTGTTAAGGGGCTGTAGGAGCTCAACAAAGCAAAAACAATCTGTTTCACCTTCCTCATACTCTGGTACCGCAGTGCATCCGACTTCACTTGGCTACGTTGAGTGATATTATCCAATGACTGCTCTAGTAGAAACCCTCACCGCACTGAACATTGTGCAACAGGCCACTCTAAGTGACGTCAACATCTTTTTGAAAGCTCTCAGAGCTTGCACTTTGCTTTCGCGTTTCAGTAGGCAAATGAAAGTCTCGAATTTGCCAGCTTCTTCGCAGTTTCCCTGGGCCTCTTCCACTAGCTTGTAAACTCTCCCTGCAACTGATTTAGTTTGGTGACACACCTTTCTAAAAGAGGGGAAGCTTCATCCAGTGTCTGATTTTTGGAGTGTTTTAGAAGTGATGTTTAATACTTTGTAAAATTTTCTGCTTTGAACACACAAGCATTACAGAATGAAGTAAAAGTAGACATTTGTCTTCTTAATCCTGGTCGCCCTTCAACTACTTCAGAGATCTTTGTTTAAGTTGGAATGATTTATGGATAAATAGGTTCAAAATACTAAAATGGAAATTAACTTTCAAACTGCCAAAAAAGCAATCGAACACCTCGAAGACCATCCAGTGGTTTTGGGCCCAGTCTTTTTACACAGTTTTGTTGACCATGCAGGTTTCTGAAGAAATTTCTTACAGTGATACCCATATATCTTATTAATCACATCATAAAAAACAATCATTTCAGTAATCTACTTTACAGAATCTTCAAAGACTAAGTTAGGTGTGGAATTGCACAAGAGAGAGAGAGAGAGAGGAGGAGAGAGAGAGAGAGAGAGAGAGAGAGGAGAGAGAGAGAGAGAGAGAGATGAGAGAGAGAGAGAGAGAGAGAGAGAGAGAGAGAAAGCCTTTTCATTATGGAGTTCTTCATCGAAAAATTGCTCATCCCTCTTGCCCGCCGTGCGCCCTCTTGGGCTCCTCGAGCCCCCCCGCACAGCGGGGCTTCGCGGGGGCGTTAATTTGCGCCACTTGGTATATATACTATCAATATACTATAATAACTAGTCTATAATCATATATATAATATTATTATATATTAATATATATATATATAATATTATATTTATAGATAGTATAATATATATATATATATATATATATGTATATATATAATACTATATAATATAATATTATATATATATAATATATATATATATTATATATTTTATATATATAATAGTATATATACAATAATATATATATTATTATTATGCAATATATATATATATTATAGATATATTATATTATAACAACTTTCCGTAACTGCATCTTTGTGTTGCCCTGCAAGGAGATGGAACTGGCAGATGACACCTGTTCTATACACCAAGAACTTGGTCCTATATTTTAACTGATTGGTTTATCCCAAACATTTTGCCGTAATTAAATTCCTAATAATCTATGACACGTCTAGATTCCAGCTTTCATTAATAACCTAATACTATAAAAAATAATAATAACTAATAATAATAATATATAATATAATAATAATAAATAATAACTAATAATAATCATAATATAATCATATAATAATAATAATAATAAATAATAACTAAGTAATAATAATCACTAATAACTTAAAAAAATACATGTTTTCATCGAATAAAAATAAAAATAAACATATGGATAAAAAATAAAAATAAATATTATAAAAAAATAATAAGAATAATAATAATACTAATCATACTAATAATAATAATAATGATATAATATAAGAAAGCAAGTAATTATAATGTAATTATTACAAAACAATCAAAAGAAAAATAAAATATCAAATACCTAAAAATAAAAATAAAAATAAAATAATAATAATAATGATTATTATTATAAATACATATCATATATTACAATAATAAATAATATTGATAATATATTTTTATATTTTTTTAAAAATACAATAATAAACAAATAATAATAATAATACATATAATTAATAATAATAATAAATAATAATAATAATAATAATAATAATCATAATTAATAATAATAATAATATAATAATATTTAATACATAAATAATAAATCAATCAAAATGATACGTCATTGATTGATCAACCAAAGTCATCTTTAATCAAAATCAAAAAAACCTTTTATTGAATAGCCGATACTTTATAGCATAACAGAAATATATTAATAATAATCAAATAACTAATAATAATATAACTAATAATATAATAATAATAATAATAATAATAATATAATAATAATAAAATAATAATTAATAATAAATAATAATAATAATACTAATAACAATAATAATAAAATAATAATATATAATAATAATAACTAGATAATATTAATAATAATAATACATACATAATAATAATAATACATAATAATAATATATGATAATAAATAATAATAACATAATAATAATCAATAATAATAATAGCTAATAATAATAATAATACATACATAATAATAATAATAATAATAATATAATACATAATAATAATAATACATAATAAATAAATAACAATGAAGAAGAAATAGTTGCAATAACAATTTTAAAAATAAAAATAATTTTATAACAATAACAATAACAATAACATACGCAATAAAATATCAATTAACATACAATAACAAAAACAAACAAACAATAACAACTACACAAGTAATAATAACAATAATACATAATAATAATAATAATAAAGTAATAATAATATATAATAATAATTAAATAATGAATGAATGATAATAATAATTAATAATAATAATGAATAATAATAATAATAAATAATAAGAAACATATTAAATAATAAATAACTTACAATAATAAATATAATAAGAGTAGTAGTAATAATACATAATAATAATAATAATAATAACTAATAATAATAATATAATAATAAATAATAATACATAAATAATAATAATAATAATACTAATAACTAATAACTAATAATAATAATAATAAATCAATAATAATAATCCATAACAATAACAATAACAATAACTAATAACAATAAATTTAACAATAATACAAAACAAAAACAAAAACAATAACAATAACAACCAACAACAACAACAACACAAAACAAAAATAATAATAATAATAATAATAATAACATAATAACTAATAATATAATAATAATAATAATAATAATAATCATTTTTATTTAAATAATCCGAGGGATAGCTATTTAGCCAATAGTCACAAAATGAAAGTAATAATAAATTATGATAATACTAATAATAATATAAAATAGAATAATAATAATCAATAATATATATAAATAATAATCATAATTATAATAATAATAATAATAATAATCATAATAATAATTAATATAATAATAATAATAATAATATAATAATTATAACATATATAATATCATAATATATAATGAATATATAATAATAATAATACATAATAATAATAATAATAATAATAATAATAAAATAAATATAATAAATAATAATAATACAATGGCGAAGATTATTTTGATAATTAATCATATAAGTATGAATAACGAAAAACAATATCATAATATTTTTAAAAAATAATAATAATAATAACTAATCAATATAATATATATAATAATATATAAATAATAAATAATAATAATAATAATAATATAAATAAGAAATAATAATAATAAGAATAATAATCAATATTTTAAAAAATAATAATAATAGTAATAATAATAATAATAATAATAATAATAATAATAATAATGAATAATATAATAATAATAATAATAATATAATCAATAATAATAATCATAATAATAAATAATATTAGATAATAATAATAAAATAATAAATAGTAATAATAATAATTTTTAAGAAGTAATAATAATAATACATAATAATAATAATAATTATAATAAATACTATAATAATAATATAAATATTAATATAATAATAATAATACATATAATAAACATAATAATATAATAATAATAATAATATATCATCATCATCATAATTTAAATTCAATAATAATAAATACATAATAATAATAATAATAATAATATAACTAATAATAATAATAATAAATATAATAATATACAATAATAATAATAATTAATAATCAATAATATATAATATAATAATATAAAATAATAAATAATAATAATAAATAACATAATTAATAACTGATAATAATAATAATGATAATAATAATAATAAATAATTATAATACAATAATAATAATTTAGTAAAAATAGTTATAATAATAAATAATAATAACTAATAATAATAATCAATAATATCAATAATAATAATAATAATAATGAATAATAATAATAATAATACATATAACAATTAATAATAATAATAATATATAATAATAATAATTAATAAAATAATAATATTATATAATATTCATAATAATATAATAGATATAATATAATAATAATATAAAATAATTAATAATTAATTAATAATAATAACTAAATATAATAAATAATAATAATAATAACAATAAACTAAATAACAACATAATAATAATAATACATACGATAATTAATATTACTAGATAATATCAATAATTAATATAATAATAATAATAATAATATAAATATAATATAATAATAATAATAATATAATAATAACATAATAATAATAATGATAATAATAATAACATTAATAACTAAAATAATAATAAATAAACATTGCGAAATTTCAATTATGATGTGAGTAAGAATGAAAATGGATAATGATAATGAATACATGATAATGATAATGATAATGCTATTGCTATAGGGATATTCATGGATAATGAATAATAATAATAAAAATAAGTAATAAGTATGAATACTAATAAAAATTATAATAAGTGAATAATAATATAATAATAAATAATATTAATAATAATTCAATCAAAGTAAATAATACGCTACATATAATAATGAATGATAATCAATAATAATAATAATATAATAACTACATAGAGATAATAGATAATTTAATTTTCTGAGTCATTATATAATTATCTACAATAATATCAATAAATTGATTGATAATGGTTATAATGAGATAGCGCTTACATAATAATAACTAAGATGAGATGATAATACTATAATCGAATAATAATATAACTAAAGAAATGATCAATAAGTAACTAATATAATAAATAATAATGACATTATATAATAATGAATAGAACAATATCACCTTCAATAAATCATGAAATTAAAAACATAGATTGCTTAGAAGTACTCTAGGATTTTGCCTATTTAAGAGAATATTTCTTAGCCAAATCTTTAATGTACTGTTCGAAATCTCTGCCGTTTAACCAAGAGAAGACCAAACAAATGAGGCAATGCAAAATGGTTTCTGGATCGCCTCAAGAATTCAATTTTTTATTTGCGGTTTGCTTCAAGCGTCAATACGGGTTCGGAGTCGATCTTGACTTGGGCTATGGTTTAAGTCGCTTCTGAACTCCTCTTTTCCTTTACGCATTAATCAGCGCCCTTTTGTGATCACTGCCTCAATTTGTGTAGGAACAGGCAGGTATTTCTAGACAGAGGTTTCTATTGGTAGAGTAATTTTTAATCATAGTATATAGCAATATACTATTAGTAATTACCTAACCCCCGTAGTATATTATACTGCAGTATAGTCGTATATATATAATATATAGTATTATATATATAATATATATACTAATATATATATAAATATATAGTATATATATAGATAATATAATATATATAATAAATATGATATAGTGTATAGAGTATACTCCACTAATATATATATATATGTTCTATAATTTGACTAGTATATGTGATATATATACTATATATATA
>JABUQX010013919.1:0-7500 GCA_015478945.1 Trachelipus rathkii
TTTCAAAAAACTTTACGTTTCACTTCCCTCTGATATCCTCCCCTTAAAAAACCCTTAGCCACACATTTATAACATCCTTCCTCGCGAAACTCAGTGTGTTTACAACATTTCCTGCAAGGATTCTAAATCCTTTCATGGTAAACGGAATGATCTTTACACGCCGCCTTTATCAACACAACATGACATTCTACACGACAATCAATTCTTCCTTGACACTCCTGCTATACCTATAATCATTCATTCACATTAACCAATGACACCTATTTTACATGTACAAAATCTGCAAAAACGTAAACTCAATGAATCCATCTATCATCAATCAATAAATTTCAATAAACAAAAGGGAATTATAACATAGACACAATAAAAATAATATTCTGAACCACACAATTTTTTAAAAAAGTTAATTATTAAATCATTTTAAATATTACATAATAAATAATTTTTATTTTTTTATATGTTAGTATTATATATACCATTTACTTGAATATACTTCTCTGAAAGGAGGTTTCACAGCTGGAAGAAAGCTCCCGAATACTATATTTATGTTAACTTGTATGTAATTATTTTTCTTAAATGTTTTCTAATTTTTCAATAAGGCCTCCTACTGATAATATTTCTTCTAGCCGATCATGTGCTTTAATATATATATATATTTATATATATAATACTATATATATTATATATTATATATATATATTTATATATATATATATATTATATATTTATATATAATTATATATATATATAATATATATTTATATATTATATTGTTTTGCGCACCAGCATTCTCCTAACTGAGAAGGCAGGGATTTGGTTGAGTGAGGAATGTGCTGTTAAAAAGTTTTATTGTATTACGAGTTCTATATACTATATTATATATATATAATATATATATTATATTATAATTATTATATATATATATTATATATATGATATATTATATATATATATATATATAATATATATATATATATATATATCTATTATATATATATATATTATACAGACCCTTATCACTTTCCCCTTAGGTGGTTGTGTGGTCCCAATAAGTAAATATTAATAATCTCCACCAGAAGGAGTTGGGGGGATTCGAGTCGGTGTCCTGAGAAGGAGTCAGAGAAGGACATGAGCGGAGCTTGGCCCGGAGCCGATGTGGCTAGGTGCTGAGTTAGTAAACATTTTTATAATACAATATTGGTGTCATGTAATATATGTTTAAGTATATATGTATTAGTATGACGATAGAACTTATGATTATGATGAGGTTTTAGACACTCTAAGGTGTGATGTTGTGAGGCTTCCGTATAGGAGGTGGCATATCTAAATAGGTAAAATAATAATAATAAGATCACGTAATATAGTAGCATAAGCAGAGCAGATATGGAGGATAGATACAGGTTAGGTAAGGTAAATGAGAAGCGAGTTGGAGATATATAGCTTATATAAGTAGGGCGGCTCGGTGTGTGTAAGACTGCTTGGACAAAGATTCGCGGGTGGTGGAGTCGCGTTGTTGGTGACAAATGATTTAATTGATAAATATTTATATCGTCATATATAGCTATATTATATAATTCAATAATATGGTGTCATATATTTATTTTGATTTTATATATTATAAAGATCGTATAATCTCTGAATAATAGATAGTTTATTTAAAACAGACCTCACTTGATAAGGCAACGATATTGTGCTTTAGAAGTATAGTAAGGCTCACAGAAGAGTACCTTACTCTTATTTTCAGTTATACGTAGTATCAAGGGTACTTGCGGATTGCCACTGACAAGGTTGCTCCTTATTAATTTAATTTATAATCCTGTCTACTCACTATATTAGCGGACATAGGCTTATTATCGGTTTTAGATGTATCGACATCATAGAGGGGAGAAACTTAGAAATTATATAATAGAAGACGATCTCTTAAACTGCACGTCTCGCGATATAGGTGCTCTTCCTCTTCATTAGGGTAGTCCGCAAAGAGACCTACGGGGTGCATACAATCAGGGTATATTTAATCTCTAACTCAAAGATTTGTTACGATAATTTATTATTCACGATCACGCTACAATAAATCTCGATAATTTGTTCTTAATGGACTTGGTATTTGTTAGATCACTAGTCCTACTGTGTTACATATTGGCTTATATGTCATTTTTAAGAATGGCCAAGCAGTTGAGGTACACTATCTCCTGTATATCACTAAATTAATATTGAAATTGGTTTCCCATTTAAGGATCTTTCAACACATGGGTGACGAATATAGACAATACTCTCACTATCTTTCTACATAAAAATTATCGTAATTAAAAATATATTCCATAGGATTTACTCACAGATTAAATCTGAAATATTCTCATCGCTCACTCATATAAATTGATTAATGACATTATTATGGGTATCAAATATCTCATAGAATGTCATTGTTATTTATAATATTATAGCTCATTATATTCTCTCTATGATAATTACATTTTTTTATTCAGAACATTTAGCAATTAGTTATAAAATATACCTTGCATTTTGCCCACCACAGGATGTTATTTCTGTTGGCTTGTGATTATTTAAAATAAGTTAGAGCCAAAGGAACAAGTGTCTCTGATTCAATAATGAGTATTGTCATAGAATAATAACAGTACAGAGGCATCGTTAGCGTTGGTATCTCTTGTGGGCAGTGGTGGCACGGATGCTATCCCACCCTACAATAATTTAAAACCGGGGGAGGAAGTCGCATTTCTTCCATTTCATCTCTCCCACTCTCTTTCATAGCATATATTTATATCCATTAACTCTGGGTCCGGTATATAATATTTTACATAATATCTTAGGTTTCAGCGCTCTTAAATACTACTTATCCTTATTATTCCTTGAATCTGGTTGCGTGATCAAACCTTGCACTACGTTATAATTATTTCAGATCGTAGTTTCTCTAATAATATCAGCTATATCTAACAAATCACACGTATGCAATCTTTAATGTTTATTTACCGTAACATACGTTCTTATGAGGGAGGATGGATATCTACCTTGCAGTTTAGAGATAAACCTAGACTGATTGACAGGGTTGATCCTAAATATCAAGCCTGCTATAATCACACTATATAAACTATTTACGTGCTCGCACATTCCTATATGAACACGTGTTCGCGAATATAATTGCATTTGTCTCTGATTCGTTGTGAACCGCAATATCTTGCGGTGTTACGTCTTTCTTCGCTTCTTTATATTACTCAATCTCTAATAGTGTTATTGCGAGGCTTCATCATAGGTACAGATGTTGTTTAGTATACTATATTGAAATACATCTCTCTTCACTGGATCTTTCTTCAACATCTTTCTTTTCTGAACCTCGCATGATCTTGTCTGCTGGACTCCCACCAGTATTGATATTCTCTCATTTGTCTGCTAATTGCTCGTTCAACCTTCTCACTTGCGCATCAATCTGTCTCGCTTCGGCTGCGTAAGTACTATCTTCATGTTTTTTATACGTATTCTTTTTATCTCCCAATTATCTAAATCACAATATATCATGATAATATTCTTCTTCACAACTCCTTATTTACAAATTCGCACATGCTTTAACAGAGCCTATCACCGACCTGCACAACTAGTCCTTCTCATTTATCTACGTTTCTTCATGCGGAGTTAGTTCGTCCATCGTGTTCTTGTGCCTCCTGAGTTATACTGTCGTACTCGCTGTGCATTCTCTGGGTCTAAATATATATTCGCTACGACTTTAAACTTAGACTTACCAGGTATATTGTACTATATTACTGTAGTACTCAACTCGTCAGAAACGATCATAATAATTAAGTTTTTCCTTCGGTTTTATATTATAATTTTTACTTATAATTACTGTTAGTATCATATAATAAACAATATATGACTTTATTTCAATTTTATAATAATAAATTTGATATATATATATAATTTAATCCAACATTTAAATATTAGCATCACAAGCAGCAAGCAACAAGTAAGTACAGTAATAGTGCACATGCAGGAGTAAACTTTGGTTACTTTATCAACATCATGAATTAAACTTTAGTGCGAAGGGTGTTTCTGTTTTGTGCAAACTAGTTTTTTAAATTTAAATAGCAGTATTAGAAAAACATTCTTGAAAGAAACCATTTTCTAAAATAATTTTTAAAAAACCAACTAACATTTAAATTTTAAACGCTTTAAAAAAATATTTTTAAAATAACATTTTAAACAATTTACTACATACACTTTGCCCCTTTTATATAATTTATATACTTTATATACGAAAGCCATGTTGTATAAGGTCGAGCCTAGGTAATTCTGTCCTCGCAGACAAGAGATAGTCGAGAAAGCAATAATAAGAATAGAAGCGTTTCTTTTACGTTGCGATGACAACCAGTGTTTTGTTTTGAAAGATTATAATTATGCTTTCGTTGAGGCACAAATCCGAAATTCCGTCCAGTCAATGATCTTATGAATAATAATGTGTCGCAAGAGAGAAGAGAAAGAATTTGAAAACATCTCGAAATTAACGGTTCTTGTATAATACATGTAACATTATTTCAATAGTAATATAGTAATGAGCTTGTTATGTATCTTAAATTTGTTATGTTAGTTTTTTTAGAGGAGGGGGCCGCGGCTGTCAATCTGTGCTTTGCCGTAAGAAGACCGGCGGAGCTGTGATGATATTAGATATATATATAGTAGTGAGGTAGCTGCATAGTGATCGCAACGTTTAAGCAGTAACTTTTTACAATAGGCAAGAAAATTTCTCTGGACGGCTGCATGTGGTTTCAAAGTGCTTTGAAGACTTAATCTTAAGGTGTTGCTTTCTTATTAACAAACCACACCGACAACCTATAATATTAATATATAAATACATGGGCTAATATTTATATATATATATATATATTATATATATTTATAATTATAATATATTCTAATTTAATAATATTTTATATAATTAATATTTATTATAATTATATTATATATTATATTATATATATTATATATATATATATTCATATCATATTATATATATGATATATATCTTATATTATTATATATATATATATATATTACTAATTATATATATATTATTTAATATTAATATTATTTATATTATAATTCAATATATATAGTATATTATATTAATATACGTATATATTAATATTATTATATTATTATATATTAATATATATATCTATAAGGTATAGTGTCACTATATATACGTTTTTCATATATTCATAGTTAGTTTTTGAAACAAACTAATGTTATATTGCTTATCTTTGCACGCATATACAATAATATAATAATTTATATGAGGATGCTCGTACTTAAAATGAACCAGAAGCTATAAATATATTTTTTTTCTCACAATTAAATTCATAAGATGAAAATGAGCTTTACAGAGTATTTTACCGCTATCTTCCTAGCCATTCCTCCTGCACTTAATGCAACTAACGTTTGCATTTTACGATGTTTTGCTTCTGATTTTTTCTGCATATTATAAGCAGTTTTGTAAATACCACCCTGATTAATATCTAAGTTCGTTTACGTAATTTCAAACCAATCCCGAATATAAATTTTGACATAAATCTTAATGAATTCTTTGACATAATTTTTTTCTTTGTATTAAAGTGCAAGAAGTGAGTTTTTGATGTAGGAATAATCCTAGATATTAAAATTCGATGGACAACAAATCTATATTTATTTAATTATGACTTATATCTATATATATATATATTATTATATATATTATTAATAATATTATTATATATTAGATATATATTATATATATAATATTTATTATATAGTACTATTATATATTATATATATATTATATAATACTATATAAATATTCTAATATTATATAATATATTATATTTTTATTTAATGAAACATATATCTCTAAATAAGTTATTAATCTATATAATATACTTAGAATATTTAATAATATATACTATATACATATATATATATATAATACTATATTATATAATATATTAATATATATCTATAAATATTTATATATATTATATTAATATAGTACAAAGTTATTCTTATATATATATATTTAATATTATATATTATATATAATATATATATTATATATCTATATTATTATTTATAATATTATATAATATATTATATATATTATGTTTAATATTATTAATCTATATATATATATATATTATATTTATTAATTATATATATATTTATCGTGTACAGATGGATGATATGATAATATATGATTATAATAATATAGTATATATAATTATATTTAAATAATTAAATACTATATTATCAAAAGATATGTATTATATATAGATAATTAGATAATTACATAATGATAATGATTTAAGATATGAATAAAGAAATGAAATTATGATTTAAATAAGCAAATTATGATTAATAATATAATATATAATTAATATAATAATAATACTATAATATATATTTTTAATAATATTAAAATAATAATATAATATAATATAATAATAATAATATAATATATATCAGAATATTATGGTAATAGTTTTTTTTTCTAAGAAATACACTATAAAAAATCAATTTATAAATTTTTGCATAAAAATCGTAGATCCGGTGAGATCAATGTGGAAGTCTTGAAATAACATCATTCATCTACCTTACAAAATTATCAAAGTTGAAACCCAATCATATCAAGCTTTATTATATGGGATATTGTGTAGTTGTGTCGTTGATATATGTAGTTTTTGTGGTAACAGAATATCTGTACATATGTAACAGCTTTTAATGTATTTTGATATATAAATGCTATTACCTCTGACCTAATTTAAAGTAGTATCAATATATATTATGTCTTTATATCTATGTGTGTGTGAAACCCACTAAGGACAGGTATTGGGGGTGGTTATTAGAACTTGTCTTGAAACTTGCTCAACATTTCTACATTAACAACTTATCAATGTGATCTTGGAAATAAAATTGCTTGTTTTGTCTATTTGAAGAAGATTATTATATGTCAAAAATAGGAAAATTCAAACTTTTGACTTATTCATGGCCTTCGAAGGCTTAACACCTTCCTTTTTGCTTTGCTATTTCTTGAGACTGTGCTTTCGTAAATAACAGACTCGATGATTTGATTCGTCACTACCTGCATTTTTTTTAATTTGGTCTATGTTAGTCTCAGTAGTTTTGTCGTGCTAATTTATACAATTCTCTGTCATTGGGTGTTAGTTATGTAGGAGAGTGATGTAGTGAGTTATGTATAAAATATAACATGTTTTGCGCCTAATTATTGTTTAAGCGATTATATATAAATGATATCTATATAAAGGTGACTAAAAGTATCCTCACTATTTTGTGTTGAGTAGCAGTTTATACTCTATAGATAATAATACAGATAAGGAATATAAAATAATTTACGTATATATAAAGATATTCGCTCGAAATTGATGATAATATATGAGAATATATATAAGGTACTCGTTAGATATATTTGAATATATATAATAGATTTACATATGAATTCATTTA
>JABUQX010013919.1:17500-20000 GCA_015478945.1 Trachelipus rathkii
ATATTATAATATATATATAATAATATATATATATATATTAATATATATATATATATATAATATACCACTACATATATATACTATATATATATACTATAATATAAATATAATATTATATATATATATTATATATAATTAAACCTATATATATATTTATATATATACATATATATAATATATATATATATATATATTATATATATCATAAACCAATATACATATATATAATTTTTATTTACTCCTTATTAACTCTGTTATCTATGTTTTATCTATTAATATACATGGTCCGTTGGAAAAAACAGTGGGATAACTAATTAATTTTACGAGTTTTTTTGTAGTTATTCAGGTTTTCATTTTTATTTGATTTATTATTTATCAGATATTGACACACGACTACACACATGGTTTATGACAGCTGCAGGTGATGGCTTTTCTTAATCTTTTACCAATATTACTTAGATCATCTACTTTATCCCGACTTTAACGTAAGGATCTTTAATATATATATATATATATTATTATATATATATTATATATAATATATATATAATTATTATATATATAATATTTATATTATATTATTATATATGTGTGTGTGTGTGTGTGTGGTATAATTTATACATATCATCAGTTTCAAATTTGTACGTATTACTATGCTTGCTGGAATTTTCTTTTCCTTTTTTTAAAGGCTCAATTGATATTTTTTCCAGATAGTAAATAAATTTTTTTTTTTAAAGACTCTACTTAATTTTTCTTAAACTACAATGTCAATGGTTTTCATGCGCTTTAGTATAATAATAGTAATGTATAACAATTAATTAGTTTGATAATACGAAAGCGCTTGACTGATATAAATATTTTCTTTCCCTTCATTGTGGTTTAAAGGATTTACTTAGGTTTGTTTCCTTTTCAGGAGCAGGATTTTAACAGAAGTTCCATCATATCTGGCCAAGGGAATGATGCAGGAGTTGTATATTCCGAAATGCAGGCAAGAGAAAAGTACTGACCTGATTAACATATATAAGATGGTGAGAGCAACTCTAACCCCCAACCATTGGTTACATTAGAGTGGGGGTTGATGGTAATTTATCTTGAAAAGGCCAAGAGGGATATGGTCGCCAGATTTATAACTAGAAGAAGGAAGTTTCCTATCTAAAATAATAATAATAAATAATAATAATAATAAATAATAATCATATTAATAATAATAATAATAATAATAATAATAATAATAATAATAATAATAATAATAATAATATAATAATAATATATAATATAATAATAATATAATAAAATAATAAATAATAATAATAATAATATAATAATAATAATAATAATAAATAATAATAATATAATAATAATTAATAATAATATAATAATAATAATAATAATAATTAATTATATTTAATAATATATCTATAATAAGTTGATTTTCTATTGTTTGAATACGTGTAGATACACCTCTGCATATTAACAGAAAACCTTACTAAAATTGTGCATAAATTAGAATGTTTTTTCTTCAAACTTCAATCAAATTTTATTACTGAAATTCTGCAAAGAAGATAAGAAAAAAATGCACGTTGTATTTAATTCAGTGTAATGGAACTGTCCTGGGTTAGTCGGTTCGTAATTAGCCGTGATTCGAGGATAGGGGTACGCGAGAGCTTCACGAAATGATTGATATTTTGCTCTTAGAACAGAAAGAATGATTTAATGCGAAAGAAATCCTGAAAAGAAAGGAAATATAGAATAACCTTAATCAAGAAATTTTAAATAAATATTTTGATGCATTGTTAGAATTAATTCTTTGGTTTAAGTCTTGGTGTAAGTGGCAACAAAGATGTTTAAAGGTGGTTTGTGGTAAAGAAAAATGTTAAGTACCCTTGGTCTAGAGTATTGTTTGTGTTTGTAACTTGAGGCGAGGGTCTTGGTGCATTCTTGGGCGAGGGAAATCAAGTACCACCAATCTTTTTCTAGGAAGTTTTTCCTTCTAAATTATTAGCAATGCAGATGGAGCTATACTTTAAATTTAAAGGAAAAATAAAAAAACGCATACATGATCTCGGTGAGCTACAATTCCACTATAATATTCATTATCTCCAATTATCAATTTATTTTCTTATAATAATTCCCAGTATTCTATTATACATTTTAACAAGATTCGAAATATTCTATCGAAATGATGTCAGAACGAGAAATCTCTATGTTATAATTTACTGGACAAGTTGATCAAAAGATGTTTAAAGCACTGAAAAAGTTTGAAGAAAAAATTATTAACAAGGTAAAAATTTTTTTTTAATTTTTAAAATTTTAAATTAAAAATAATATAGAATTAGCAATGTCGAAAAGTAATAATTTAATTATTTTCAATGCATTTCTTGTAAGCAGCCGGAATGAAAAACACTTTCAGCTCTTTGGTAATAAGAATACAATTAAAATCTTAAATTATTTCTTTGTCACAGTTTTAGAAAACTATAATCAATAATTTTTCTTTGACTGA
>JABUQX010013919.1:35000-42500 GCA_015478945.1 Trachelipus rathkii
ATTCAATAATTAGCAAAAATTTATCACCTTTAATTTAAGAAGAATCCAATAAATTCAATAATTAGCAAAGAAATAGCATCATCTTTAACAAGAATAATTCAATAATTAGCAAAGAAATAATAGTACCTTTAATTTAAAAAATAAAAAAAAATAAAAAAAAAAAATAAATAAATTTACTAATTAGCAAAGAAATAATAGTACCTTTAAAAAAAAAAAAAATTTAAATAAATTCAGTAATTAGCAAAGAAATAATATCACCTTTAATTT
The DNA here is from genome assembly GCA_015478945.1 of Trachelipus rathkii. Lineage (NCBI taxonomy): Eukaryota > Metazoa > Arthropoda > Malacostraca > Isopoda > Trachelipodidae > Trachelipus > Trachelipus rathkii. The sequence continues at coordinate 35,268 of JABUQX010013919.1, forward strand.
AAGAAGAGTTTAATAAATTTAAAGAAGATTCGTTCGAATTAACTTTAAGAGAGCTAAGAGAACAATCTTAAAGAAAATTTTTAGTTCTCATTTTGTGCTATTTGCTAACTCTCAAAAAGGGTTGACCGAGAAACGGAATTTTCCGCAGAGCACCTCTGTTTCAAAACGCACCGCACCAAAGTGAGCTTGCCAAGCACAACATCCGGTATGTCGGTCAACCCTAATCTCAACCATGTGTTGGGTTGATCGCATTTGTTCTCGGCATACCTTTATGAATATTTCAAAGGTGTCATGGATAGGAAATTTGGACAATCGCAGATCTTTGATATTTTACAAATTTGTATCTTCTATTTCTAAGTATACGGATAGGAAATTAGATATTCCATTAATACATTCGCGTAGATGAAGATCTTTAAAATTTCCTATAAATTCCATGCAATAATTGTGAAATATCTTGATAAAAGGCTTTAATAAAAGAAACAATTTTAATATACTCTCGTGTGGGTGCGAAACGTTTATTTCATTTATACTAATCTATTTATTTATTTTATTGTCTGCTATATTAGCTTTATTTTTTACTTCGTACTTATATTTACTGTATTTGTGAAAGCACTATAATTTTGCTTTCTGGTATGGTTTACAATAATTAAACTTTGTTTTACTTATTTTCTTTCTTTTTTCTCTTTCATTTTCCATTGATATGCTTATTTCTCAGTATCCTTCAAAGTTCAGAACTTTTATAGGCTTTAAAAAAATAATTCTAAATAAAACTCAATAAATTATAATTTTGAGATTTCTGTAGAATATTCTGACTTCAAAGCAAACTTTTCGTTTAAATAAGAACGTTACAAAAGTTGCAAAAATGTTCAATAATTTAAAGTTAACCATATAAAAATATACAACTATCCACAGTCCTTATTATTAAATTTTTTTTTTCATAAAATGAAGAGAAAAAAAAGGTTATGACAAAAGGGTCTTTACCATGAAAAAATCTTTTCAATCATGCAGTTTTTACTTGCTTTGCTTACTACTTTATTTAAATTATCAATTTTTTTTATTGGTTTACCCAAGACTTTTATTATAATAGTTAATTATGTCTCACAGACTGTTTTTATTTTTGTGGAATGTTGACAAAAAGACTTTGCTCATGAAACCTTCATCAAAATTATGTCTCCCCCTTTAATTCAACATAAATCATTTATTTTATTTTTACCATTAGAATAGATAGTTTAAAATTATATTTATTTTTTTCAAAGATTTACAGAAACATCACCGATGTCGATAACATATGCATTCACTTGTCTACAAATTTTAAGAAGTTGGCTAAATTTACCAATGCTACAGCACCTTGGTTGAATTTTGTTCCCAAGAACATTGGTTCAGCTAGTTTGATGTAAGCATTCTTGTAATTTTTTAAAATATTCTTCATTTTCAAATATTTTTTTTAATGAAGTCGTATAAATTCAAATCCTTTATGGTAGATTGAATATTATCAGCGATTGGGAAGTGAGAAATCCATTCAGTGTTAACCATGATATGACTGGATACATATATGGAATGGGTTCTGTCGAATCAGCATATTTGCTTCAAACAACTCCTGCAATTTCGAGTTTTACACATAAAGATCTTCCAGCATTGAAGACTACGATAGCTTACCTAACCCAATTAGAAGTAAACCGATATTAAGATTTTTTGAAACAATAATAAGTGATTTTGACTTTCTACTTTAATTTTAGAAAATAACTATCTTTTACATCATGTCTGAAAATTTATTATTATTATTATTATTATTATTATTATTATTATTATTTTATTATTATTATTATTATTATTATTATTATTATTATTATTATTATATTATTATTATTATTATTATTATTATTATTATTATTATTTCCCTTACGAATCCTTTTACAGGGTCCAATGTGGAAGAGGATCAGAGGGAAAGGTTTAGCTTACAGTTACATGATAACTTTGAAACCTAATCAAGGGACATTAACCCTACAGTTGGCCAGAGCTGCTCAGCTTACAGAAGCCTACAAAGAAGCCTCCAAAATCATTGTAAAATTTTTTTTTTAATTTTTTATTAAAGTAATATTAACTGGTTGACATAATACATCTTATTTTTAAAAATCAATATGGTCATAATATTTATATATAAACCTATATTTTCAATTTTTCTATTTTAATTAAACTTTCAACTTTTCTATTTCAATTTATATTTAATGTATTATAACATTCAGTAGACATTGTGCCTATAGTTACAAAAATCGCCTCAAGATATTTAAAAAAGTAATATTTGTGCTTTGTAAATAGGGTTAAAGTAACAGTTGCAGTAAATTTACTGTTCAAGATATAATTCAAAACAACTAACACCATCAATATATATATATAATATATATATTATATATATATATATATATATATATATACTATATAATATTATATATATATATTAATAATATATATATATATATATATATATATATATATATATATTACTGATAACTTAATTAAATAATTAATTAATATTCTTGAATACAATTAATGTTGTTAATAATTATTACTGTTAAATAAATTTAATACTATTTTTAAATACAATAAATACTGTCAGTATATATTGTTGTTAACTTAATTAAATTAAATACAATTAATAATTAATCAATTAATTAATTTTTAAATACAATTAATGCTTTCAATAATTATTTATTGTTAAAAATAATTAATAATTGATATTCTTAAATACAATTAATGTTGTCAATATTTATTTGTTGGATATAATTAATAATTGATATTCTCAAATACAACTAAAGTTGTCAGTAATTATTCCAATAAATACAATTAACAATATTCTTAAATACAGTTCATGTCAATAATTATTACTGCTAAATTCAATAATAAAATTCTTAAATACAATTCATGCTGCCAATAGCTAATTCCATTAAATACAATTAATAATACTCTTAAATACAATTCTTTAGTTAATAATTATTACTCTTAAATTCAATTATTAATATTCTTAAATACAATTAATGTTGTCAATAATTATTACTGTTAAATTCAATTAACAATTTTCTTAAATACAATTAATACTGTCAATAATAGTTAATTAATTTCTTTGAATGACAGAATTTCTTCCTAAATGAAACGAAAACTTGGGACAGACTTTTATTTGAGTCAGCAAAAAGTACTTTGATATATGAAATAATTGAGAGAGAAGCGGAATTGCAAGATGTTATTCAGCAGTCACTTTACGCCTACCACAGGAAGGTTACTCCACAATATAATAGGCAAGATCAAATTCTCAATTATAAGATCAGACGTACATTAGCTACATTTATTGTATGAAACTCGTCCGAAGTTTCGGAAATAGAAAAAGAATGTTTTAATATATATATATATATATATATATATATAATATATATTATATATATAAATATACTACCAATATATATATATATATATATATATATATATATATATATATATATATATATATATATATATATATATATATATATATATATATAAATTAAAAAAAAAAAAGATACCAAAAAGTTTTGTTGCTACTCCTATTTAAAAACAAAATCGTTTTATTTTTATTTATTTTATTTTTTGCACTTTATGGTATCCGAACAAAAATTGGAGAAGTTTCCTTCCCCCCCCAAAAAGTTGCTAATTTTCGCATGGTCTAATATTTTCATTTTTCTTATTTGTCTTACGTTATTTACAGTATAATAATACATAAAAAACTTTTTTTAATTATTCTTAATATGTTCGTTTTATAATAATAATAATAATAATAATAATAATAATAATAATAATAATAATAATAATAATAATAATAATAATAATAATAATAATAATAATAATAAAAATAATAATAATTTGACAAATGTATTATCGACATATCTTAAATGGGATCCCCATTGGGCCCACATTCGCCGATTTCCATATGTCCCATATTGAAAATAAAATTATAATGAAAATAACACATTTAATACAAAGACTTATTTAAGATACGTCGATGATACATTTGTCATATTTGAGAGTCTGAACCATTCATTTAAAAAATTTCATAGAAAGATTTAAACAACTATCTGTGCTTAACTTCACTTATGAAGATGTTAAAAATAAAAAAACTGGCTTACTTTGATGTCTTACTTCGTTCTAAAAATGGTAGAGTCGAAAGAGAGGTAAATATTAAAATAATAATAACAATGCATCGTAAAAAAACAAATTCCATTTTTTTCTAATTTCCATAACTCCGAACATATGTTAACAAAAATGAGGAGAGTTTCATCATCGAATGTCTCTAGTGTTCGACAAACCGTTGGATGTAAACCTTAAATAATTTGCTTTCGAAAACTACTCCGGATAACTTCTATGAATCGAACCCAGGACCTACGACCCATAATCCCACTACATTTTTTTCATAACTATTTTAAAAATAAAATTTATAAATCTTAAACAATTTTATTATAGTCTTTTTATAACACTGAATTTTTCTTTGAGTTACTCCCGTCTTCACGTGGTTAAAATGTTCAAAGTTTTACGCAAGATTGGAAATTCTGGAAAATTTTAATGTATTTTTTTTTATTTATTTATTTATTTAAAGTAAATAAGTTTATCTTTATTATTTTGAGCAACTTCCTTTACAGGGCCTTAATTAAAGCTATTGATGAAGTCAGACTTGAAGATTTGAGTTTAATGGCTGAAAAGTATTTAAAACCTATGATAGATCCAAAATTAAGCAAGACCGTCATTGTTTGTCCATCGTCGAAGGTTGCAGAAGTAGAAAGAGAAATGAAAAGGTATTTTAATTATATCCTTCGGATCAATTTTCTTACGTTTTATTGATATTTTTATTATTATTCCATAATTTCTCTGATGTGTGCGACAAAATCATTATTTGTTCATTAGTTATCGCTATACCTAAGTATTAAATACCCCTGAAATTTTAATTTTCAACTTTCTTACAATATTGTACAAAATAAAACCAAATCAGAAAATTGTTTTGGGCATAAACAAAACTCCAACCAAACCATTAAACCTTCTCCATGCTCTCACAGAAAGCAAGTTTGATATATTATTTCAAATGGTATTTTTAAAAAAGAAAATTAATGTACAGTAGAGTCATTGGCAAATGAGTGAATGGATGATGAAATGAGGCATTGGGTCATTAACGACACATTAGAGAGTAGGAGAAATGACAGAGCCTTTTACGTATAACGCCGGCAATAGATTTAAATGATGAATAGTTTTTGTCTACAATAACAACTGCTACAAAGAGTCCATAAGTCAAGACCATAAGCCTTCTTACTATCAAGTTCAGAGAAAGCAGAAGTCACATCTTTAGATATTGAATGAACGGAGAAGGTTGAATTACATCGAAATATCAAAAGTATAGTTCAAGGTGTGCGAGAGGATGAGATTGTTATTAAGCAGTTAGAAGAAAAAAAAAAAAGAGAGGAGGTTTAGAGAAAGGAGCAAGGTTGGAGTTAGCAATTCCTGCAAAGTGCTAGAATGAATGGTAAGAGAAGGTGTCGATTATATTAAATTTTAAGTGAGACGAGAAAAGATTATGCACAATTCCAAAATAAAATACATACAGTATGATTTGCGAGAGTTTAAAAATAATAACAAATCGTAAATGCAGAATCACGGCGACGAATAACACTAGAACAGTAAGGAATAAACCAAGGTATATGAAACTTGATTGTAGGAAAGAAAATGGAATATTCGCTTCATTGCCAATGAGAATAATTTCAGTTATGCGTCCTGCGCATTCATACGGATGCCCCAGCTGATTCCAAAGGAAATATTAATAAAAAAACGCAACATCGAAAATCTGACCGTTTTGCAACACCAAAATGTGTTCTTCCCTAGTACAGATATTTATATCGAAAACATAAAAATATGGAACGAGATATTGATATAAATTAATGCTTTATTTATTTAATTATTATGGTACTTCTAAAATTATCTTTTTCTCATTGCCAGACTTGAACATTCTATGAAGATCGTTCATTCACTTGAAAACAGCATGTTTGCTGATCTCGAAGTCTGAAGATTAAAGTTTGTACAGTAAGTTAAGGAAAATTTCATTTAGATCTTCAAATTAAACATTTTTTAATTTTTGTTCTTTTATTACCAATTATTAAAGTTCATTACAAAATATCAGGGATTTTATATCAAGTAAAACCAGTCATGAGTATTTTAAATTGCTTTTTCAGATTGAAATTTTCTCCATACAAAAACTGTGAAAACCAAAAGGAAATATTTCAAACTTTGTAAACCTATAACTCAAAAATAGATGAACACAAATTTAAAATATTGAAGTCTCTAAGAAAACATCATAAAGGACCCTATTATTAAACTGAATTAGTCATTCCTATGTATCGCATTTAAATAAATAAAACAAACAAAATTGTAAATGAATTTAAAAAAAAAAATTTTTTTAAATTGATGGCAGAAATTTCCTTTGTGTTCTACTAATAAGAGAAGCCAATTGAAGTCGATCTGAAGTTGTGGTGGTATTAATGAAATACTTCTTGTCAAAAATAACGATTTTTATTATTGCCAACAATATCTGACTCTAAATATGCGGACAAAATATGGACAAGGTGTGGAAAACCAGAAATATAAAAATGATGATAAAAAAAAGGTATTAAAATCTTAATTTTTATACACTATGTTAATAAAATAATAATATCGATATTTGGGCGGAGATTGAATAGATGGATGGAAGTAATATGCAATATATAATCGGGTAGTTTTGATAACTCTGCAACATTAAAAACTGGTATAATATACCACAAAGAGATTTGAATGGTACAAAAATTTCCTTAAAATGCTAAAATAATAGCACTGGGGATTGAGATAGGCTCTTTTACCTAAAAATTCTTCTCATATAAAATTTCGGAGGTGACTGACCTAAACTAAACAATCACCTCTGAATAAAAATGTAACTAGTAAATTTGTTTCCTGTCTCAACTTATCTTAAATATTAAAATATAAAACTGGCCCAGGAGTAACAAATTCTGTGGGAGAAAAAAAAATAGTCAAGCAATTAACAAAATGGTAAAAAATGACCGAATTGTAAAAATATTAGTTTAGTTTTATAGTAGCAGCCTGGCGAACTTTACTTATAGTTAGGAATTAAAAAATCATGAAATTTTTATCTGGTTATATTTTAAAACCTTTTACGGGTGATTGACTTAAAGTAAATAA
>JABUQX010013919.1:45000-47500 GCA_015478945.1 Trachelipus rathkii
TCGATATCTAGCTGTTGTAAAGAGAGGCCTAGAGCATGGAATGTATGAAGTGTTGGGTTGGAGCGTGACCTGTTACTTCCGGCCATAATCTGTGTTCTCTCAACTGATAAAAACAACATCAAAAGTAAAAATCCCGAATTTCGTTGGTAGTGATATATGTACTCACCTAAGAGCAAAGTTTCAAATTGAATATATTTATCAAATGTTTAGTAGTCAAGTCCAAAGGTGTAACAACTCTTATTATTGAAATAATATACCGACAATAATTCACCTACATATAAAATTCATCAACATATAAAATCTAACCTAACCTAATCAACCTTGCAGTCGTTTTAGAACTATGAGAGGCAATTCTGAATTGAGGAGTTGGGATATGTCTATGCTGCGATTTCCTGATATGGTATATGGTAAAGTGCAACTTAACTTGAATGAAAGCAGCTTCAGGGAATAACTTTTCAAAGAAATAAAAAGGATGGATTCAGAGATAAAAATACTTTGTTTTCTTATATTTGTTTTTTACCAAAGAGAAACGGAATTAAAGTACCTAATAATTTTTTTATAAAGTGTATTCCGATTTTTTTTTTTAAATATATATAATTTTTGTTGTTAGTGGCAAGGCTGCAGCTTCGGGAAGGGAGGCATGTTGATTTTGTATTTGTTATTTATTTACCAATTTAGTAAAAAGGATTTTTTTTAAAGTATTTTTTTATAACACTATATATTAAGTTGTTATATTTCTTTTCTATATTTGCATAAAGTTGTAAGCATTGAAAACAAAAATTAAAAATACATTCCTTTAAGTTGAATCCCCAGTTCCTTGAGGTAGCAAAATAGCTACCACCGGCACGACTCCAGCTCAATGGGCAGTTTAGCATCTGAAACAGCTACAACCTAACCTACCTAGTCTCTTTAGATAGATATGTATGTTGATGAATTGTATATATCTGTGAACTAATGTCGGTATTCATGCCGGTTCTCATTATTAACATATCATTGACAAGAGTCTTTGTCCTAAAGCATAATATACTCGACCGAAAAGTATATGATATCTGATTACGTTCCGGCATACAAAGTTACCAACCTGACTAGCGAACAAAGGGTCATCCAACGAATTCCTACAATGACGTAACTGAGAAGAAAATATAAGAGTCACCGACTCGTTTATAAGACTTTCAGTTTCTGGCCAAAACAATCGAAGTACGTCCTCCAAATAGCAAAGAAAAGCTCTTGTAAATTGGATCATATTGTTCGTTAAACTGATACTTTTATCACCTTATAAAAAGAAAATGAAAAAATTAATTGGAGACAATAAAAAAAGGCATATAATTTACACCACATTTAAAATATCTTAAAGGTTTGAAAAGATTAAAAGAAAAATGCAGCTAAACAAAATAGACTTTGGTTATATAATATGGATCAAATATCTAAGAACGAGAAACAGCAATTTCAAGATATCTAAATAGTTAATGATTAATTCTTAAAGGGGGGTAAAACTGTGCAATTACTACATACAAAATGTTCAAAGAGAGGGAATACAAATAAAAAAATAGAATGGTTGGTGGAAAACTCTAATAGTATTGAGGAGTAAAGCAATCAAACCAATGTTAAGAATAAATGAAATATTAAGGAAAATGACAATTTTCTTACAAACATGATTGTAAAAAGAGCTGAAGAAGTAGAAAGTGGCTAAGAAAGTATATAAAACAACGCAAACAAAAAAGGTAAGCATGCTAAAGGCAAAATAAGAACTACGAAACTGTTAGCATGGCATGACTACGATAATCGTGAGAGGAACTTTCGGCAAATATTACAAGCAAGAAAAAAAGGGATAGTGACTTTATGCTAATTAAGAAAAATGAGACATACAAATAAAATAAGAGGGTAGAGGAAAAGATAGAACCAAATCTGTTAAATGAAGAAATCACACAAAATGGAAATAGAATATTAAGGAAATAAATAAACACATAAAAAATAAAAACCTATAAACAACGGAATTTGTTCTTACTTGTGACGAATGACTTAACGTTTGGAACGCCAAGTTCATTCATACAATTCAGCTGACAAATTTTTATTTGAAATTTCATCTTTTGACTCGTATGTTAATGTTTTCCAACCATCCTCTTGGGCTCGTAATTTTACTGCTTCTACCATTTTGTCTCTGCCATCTTTAATCCATTTCTCAACGTCTTTTAAGAGTAAGGAGTGAAGCATAAAACTCAATTCCAAGCCAATATCAGAGAGCTAAAATGACGGTCCATAAATAAATATGTCAGGAATAAAGCATATAAAATGAAAATATTTACATTTAAAACAAAAAATAGTTTCCTGTTTCGCGCTATAATTTCAAACTACTCTATTTTCTTTTCTTTGAACTAGAGATAAAAAGAAGGATGAGGTTTTTCAAAACATACACAAAATTATTTATTTTCAAACTCTGCCAGAAAAATTCTACCTAACTTATTAATAAGTGGTTATATCAGCATCTGTATTTGGTAAGGAC
>JABUQX010013919.1:52500-72500 GCA_015478945.1 Trachelipus rathkii
ATCCAACATCATACCCCCTAAATTATTTTAAACTCCAGACACTTGTCTCTTTCAGCCTTGCCTCAACGCCATTCTAACATGAACTTCATTACTTCGAGTGAGATTGTCCCTCAAATCGCCTTCACTCAATCAACCCAAGCTAAAACCCGTACCCTACTTGTAATCCACCTTAGTGTTTATTTACTATTCAAAGGCCCCCCTACCGCCTCCTTTTTTACTTCCAGGACACCGCTCCGCCAACGATCTTTCCTTCTCCTCTGACCAAAATTTCCTTGGATGCCGACTCAAAATGCTTCATCCTTCTAGATTCGTCGTCGCCGACATCCAGACTAGCGAACCAAAATTCTAATCCCGCCCGCCGCAGATTATAATAGGTGTAGGTGGAAGGGCACGACCAGCCCATCCCAACATCACTCTCGCCATTCTATCCACCTATTTCTACACACCATTTCCTATGCCATCCCCTACCCATCGAATTCTTTCCATAAACCTCATCCAATTATATGTAAAATCATTGATAGTACACCAAGGGAGAACATCTAACAAACCCTGTTCTTACTCCGCTATTAACTCCTAAACCAATCACCATATTGACACCCCATTTAATTCTTACACACTTCTTCACTATCCCGGTGTCAATAAATAAATACTATTTGATTTTTCCATTCTCACGAAGGTGAGCTCGCCATACTCCACCAACACCATATATCACTAATACTGCCATTAAAGCTTCCCTATTTAACCTCGTATCATGGACGCCTGTTAGTAAATCCGCCATAAAACCTTAAATATAATCTTATTCCCTTCTTCTCCCTCATTTTCTCAATTCATTTTGTTTTCAATGGTTAAAAAGCAGATTTGCATCCTATCACACTTCCTCTACCACGCTGCCAAAACGCAACCTTTCTTCTTCACCAATCAGCCCCTCAGTCACTCGAACGCACTCTTTCGGAACCCAAGAATACCATGCAATCAGCTTATACCGTTCCTACAAACAGCTCAAAGACGTCAAACTTTCATCCCGCCATCATAATTTCTACAGTTCCCCTATTTCATCCCTTACCCTCTATATAAGGGGTACTATTCCGCTCTCCTCCCAATCCCCTTGGAACTCTATCTAACCCTCCATAAACGCTTTATTACACAACTTTCCCAAATCCAATCATCACCCATCTCTCTCGCTCATTGATCATCTCACTGAGTAATTTCGTTCTATGACCTGCAGACTTACCATTCCTTCAACTTTCTCACCCTACCCATTCCCTCCTCCTCCTTTTTAATAACCTCATCCCCAAAATACCTATTCCTTTCCTTTGCACCATTCAAAACCACCATACATTCACTAAAACACCTCAGTCACTTACTGTTAGATATTGTGCAGGATTTCACGAATTATTTATATATTATAGTATCATACTTAATATAATATATATTATATTATATAATATATATAGTGTACGAATATATAAGTATATATCTTATCAATTTTTTTAGCTTATATTTTTAGTAAAATGTATAAATATATATATGGGAATTAAATATTATATATATATATATATATATATATATAATATATATATATAAATATATATACTTAATATAATAAATATATATAGTATATATAATATATATATATTCATAATATTATATATATAATATACTATATTATATATATTTATATATAATATATTATATATATATCATACTATATAATATATATATATCAATATAACTGTCTCATGTGCCACCTCACCTCGGCACTAAGACACTCTTTGCCCAAAATTAGGCACATAAGGGAGCACATTCTAAAACTGGATCAGAGTATAAAAAAGAAACATTCGTGACTGAAAAAGAGAGACTGGTCCAATTTATACCCTTAAGTGAGGGAAACTCATGTGCAGTCAAAAAAAAAATTCAACCTAGGATTTCAATGAGGCTGTGACGGAAACTCAGCCTGTACATTTACGAAGGATGCCATAAGTGGAAGGGTCCGTCGCGCCGGGAGGCGTCCCGTGAAGTTCATAGGGTGGGATTTTCTAACAACGCCGAGTTTCCACTGTCAAAGGTATAAAGGGGGCGGTTGCTGTAAAGCTGGGCTTTCTTTTCGACGTTGTCAGTCATATTCTTCTAACTACTTTTTCTTTGTTTCCGGTGCATGTTACCGCACCTAAACCCTAGTCTTGAGGAGAAACAATGGAGGGTCCATTGTAAGGATGATTATGATGATTATGGATTAACTATCAGGATATATTATAATATATATTATATAATATATATAGTATATATATATATATTCATAATATATATATTATATATATATATATATATATATATATATATATATATATATATACTATATATATATATATAATATATAAATTCTTCTTTCTTTCTTCACCTTCCTCTTGCCCCCAAGCATGGGCGGTAAGGGTCCTGTAAAGCATCGAAAAGAGACACGAAAAGCCAGTTAGAAGAACATGACAAACGTATAAAAGAAAAAGCCCAGCCCTTACCGCCCCCTCCATTGTACCATTACATTAGTGAGAAAGGCTCGTCCACAGACAGAAAATCCACCCTAGAACAAGCATCATGGGACGCGACGGACCCTCACTATGTAAAATCGTCATTGTAAGGGTTCATCCCCTGGCCCAGGATGGGCCACAACCATGCCCCCATACAAAACCCCGCCATTCTCTCCTATTCATGCACCTTTATTCTCGCCTCTGCCAAACTCAACATTTCTTCTCCTTCAGACATTCGTTCACCGACTCCATCCACTTTCCTCTTCGGTCTCCCCAGGCCGGGTCCGCGATTTCCCAACACACTACACCACGTATTACCATCCGGCCTAACCACCTACTATTCATTATCCTGTCCAACATGACAAACCATGTTCAAACATACTTTCAATTTATTCTCTCATTACCCTTTCTTTCGACACTCACCCACCACGTCTCTATATACGTTTCATTCCTCTGCTTTATCAATGGTTTCTCTTCACACCTAGCACACCCCTAAGATTGTCCCATCTGAACACATTGGAACTTATTAGAATCTTATAACTTCCTTATTCCCAGACCCATAGTTTCTCACTAACCATACAATAACACAGGTAACAACTATACCCTCATGTTAAGAACTCCTCAGCACAACTCAGAACTTAATAGTCCCTTTGCATTCAGCCAAAAACGATTTAATTGCACCAGCCACTCTTCCTGCATTTCACAACTTTCCTACTACCACTTCTGCATCGTCCGTTCCCTTCTCATCCAAACATATACCCCCTAAATATTTAAATAATTTAAATATATATATATATAATATATATATATATATTATTATATATATATATATAATATATATTATATATAATATATATATATATATTATTATTATATATATATAATATATATATATGATATATATAATAATATATATATCATTTAATATATATATATATATATATATATAATGTTTTTTCTCATGAACGCCATAAAATGTCTAAACAATAAATTTCGCAAACAAATTTTTAAAAAAATTAAAATCTCAGGCATGATAAAAACAAAGAGGCAGATGAGGTTTTTGTCCGCAGAAAAATATATAAAACAACAAATTAAAAAAAAAAGTTATTAAGCTAACAAAAAACACAATTCTAACCTTTATGAATAGATGACAAATTTCTCCTATAAAATGAATTTCATAACTTTGAAAATACAATGAGTGAAATTACCTGACTTGAACGGTTCAGATGAACAAGCAATGTTGTTGCTCTTCGTACAGCTCTTGGCCCACCTTGCAGACTTTTGTCAGGTGTGACTCGAAGTTCTCCTTGCAATACTTCAACCAACGTCTTCACCCTGCTCTCCAAACTTCTCCTATACACCAAATTTTCCAAGTAATTAATAATAATAATAATAATAATAATAATAATAATAATAATAATAATAATAATAATAATAATAATAATAATAATAATAATAATAATATAAAGGGGACGACTTCGTCTTTGACATCGACTTGCGTCATGTTCTTCTACTACGTTTCTGTTCAGGTGGATGTTACGCACCTTACCCCCAATCTGGAGATAGGAGGAAAATAATAATAATAATAATAATAATAATAATAATAATAATAATAATAATAATAATAATAATAATAATAATAATAATAATAATAATAATAATAATAATAATAATAATAATAATAATAATAATAATAATAATAATAATAATAATAATAATAATAATAATAATAATAATGAGGGATACCAAAAGCTAAACAAATCATGTTGATGAAATGAATGAGTCACAGGAGATTTTACTCTCCATCAGCGGGATTCGAACATTGGACTTCCGCGTCGCAGAGGTAACAATAACCAGATGCTCTAACCACTAGGCCATCCACGTCCCCAAAAAAGAACGCTTCAAGCGTAGTTTTTAAAGCACCCGGTTTTCTCATCCCATAATTGCTGAGTACTCAAAGGCAAAGACAAAGACAAAGACAAAATGGAAAAACAAAGTAAATTTTAAAAATTTTATTCAAGAATTTCACCACACCTATTTGCTATCTCAAGATACGTAAACAAGTAGAGTATTAAAAAAAAGGAGGAAAAAAAACCATACTAGAAATATATTAAGACGTTTCGTGGATGTGACTTTATTCAACTTTGCGAGAATGATAATTTTTCAAAAATACTTTACACTACGTCTAAAATTAAAGAAATCCACACATATACCGGGGGTGGCCAATTGTGGCACGTGTGTCAATTATGGTAAGGAGCTATCTACAGAATGGCCTTACCTTATAAAAAATTTAATCAAGACAAAAATAAATTAACAAAGGCGTAATGATAATATAAAAAAATTCTCATAAAACTTTACAAAATGTTAATGCAGAAATTCACAGAATATTGTGACTAACCTCATCTCTGCAAGCTCTGGCGTTTGGGGCGAATTAGAAAAAAAGTCTCTTCCCTTATCGATTAAATCAACAGCGTCTTCAAAATTTCTTTGAGCAATAGCTTGGTCAAGCTCTTCAGGAAGCTCTTCAACCCACTCCGGTGGTCCTAAAGATGGAGGTCCAATATCGGGGAGAAAATGATTGGAACTCGAATCATCATCTTCACCGAAGGCTATAAGAAAATTTTGATTAAAATTTATAAGCAATCACCAAGTATTATAAGCAGGGTTGGCGATAAAAAAAACCACACAAGAAAACCCAAAAAGAACCGCTCAATAAAACTAGGTTAAATTAACCAGTAAAACTCATAGTGAATTTTGCTATATTTTTTTTTTTTAATTTGAGAAAACAAAATCAGATTATAATAGAATTTAATAAATATACACTTTATTATACAGTACGATATATTATATATGATATAATATATATAATATATATATAATATATATTTATATATATATATTAATATAATATATATATATATATATATATTATAAATATATAGATATATAGTATATTATATATATATATATATATTATACTATATATATATATATATATACTTCTTTCTTTACCTACCTCTTCTTTCCCAAGGACTGGGAAGTAAGGTGACTACAAGCATCGGAATAAGAAAGCAGTAGGGAGAGTATGACCAAATGTCGAAAAGAAAGCCTAGGCCTTACCGCCCCCTCTGTACCATTAATTATGTGCAAAAAACTCGTCACAGACAGAAAATCCACCTAGAGCTTCACGGGACTGGACGGACCCTCACTATGGTAAAATCGTCAATGTAAGGGTTCATCCCGTGGCCCAGGTGGCGCCAACAAACCATACCCCCATTACAAAACCCCGCCAATTCTCTCCTATCATGCACCTTTATTTTCTCGCCTCTGCCAAAACTCACATTTCTTCTCCTCAGACATATCGTTCACCGACTCGATCCACTTTCTCTTCGGTCTCCAGCCGGTCCGATTCCCAACAACTCACCACTATACATCCGCTTAACCACCGACTATCATTCATCTTCCATATTGACCAAACCATCTCAGCATACTTTCATTTATTCTCTCATTTAACCCCTTTTTCACACCACACAACTCTCTAATAAGTTTCATTCCTCATTTTATTAATTCTTCTCACCACCTAGCATGCTCCTAAGATTGTCCATCTGAACACATTCTAACTTTAGTCTATACTTCTTATTCCAGACCATAGTCTTTCTACTACCATACAATAAAACACAGGTAACAACATACCCAATGTAAGCACCCTAGCACACTTTTCAAGACTTAGGTCCCTGACATTCTCCAACGATTAATTGCACCAGCAACCTTCCTGTTATTCACACTTTCCAGCTACACTCTGCATCATCCGTTCCCTTCTTCATCCAAACACATACCCTAAATATTTAACTCAGACACTTGCTCCAGTGCTTGGCTCACCATCTAAACATAACTACACACTGAGGGACTCTCCTCACTCACAACCATAACCTTACTCTGTTCTAACGTTTACTTTCAAAACCCTCCTTTTACATACCCCTGCCAAATCTCTCTACCAATCCTCTCAAACTCTCTTCAGATCGCCACACAGACCAAATCATCCGCATTAAATAGGTAGGGCACCCCTCCACTCATCTCCACTCCATCATTCTAAACACTTTCCTGCCATCCCCACCTCGAATTCTTCATAAACCCCATCCAATAAGGAAATTGAACGAATAACCAAGGAAAACATATACACAAACCCTGTCCACTCTGCTATTTAATCCTAACCAATCACCATTTGACACCATTTATTTCTTACACACGTTTCACTTCGTCATACATCTTTTTGATTCCATTCAGAAGCCTACCACCAAAACCATATATCACAAACACCGACCATAAAGCTTCCCTATTAACTCTATCATACCGCCTGTTGCAAATCCATAAAACCTAAAATATAATTTTAATTCTTCTTCTCCCTCATTTTCTCCAATCATTTGTTTTTAATGTAAAAGATTATAAAAATCCCACCACATTCCTCTACCACTTCCTAAACGCACCTGTTCTTCACCCAAACAGTCCTTCAGTCACTCGACGCACCTCATTCTTTCGACCAAAATGCCAGCATATACCTTCCCTACAACACCAATAAACTTATTTCCCCTATTAATTTCTACAGTTCCCCTTTTCTCCCTTACCTTATATAAAAGTGGGTACTAATACGCTCTCCTCCAATCCCTTGGAACCTATACCCCTATAAACGCTTTATTACACAAACTTCAAAATTTCCAATTCAATTCACTCAATCACCATCTCGCCTCTTGATCATTTCACCAGTAATTTCAGTTATACCTGCAGATTTAACCTTCTTCAACTTTCTCACTCTACCCATTTGCGCCTCCTCCTTACTAATAACCTCAATCCCCAAAATACCTATTCCTCTTTGTACCTCAAACCCACACACAATTCACTATCACCTCATCATGACTGTTAATATTGTGCAGATTTTGAATGTATAGTGTTCTTTTTTCCACACTCCCCTCACATCCATTTCATTCGTTACAAAAGCACCATCCCTATTCATTATCTAAGCAGATCCCCTTATTCTGTCATTCTTAACCCTTTCGCGCTGCCTTCCAGAAGAGCTTTCTATCCCCTTGCTATGTCCTCATTCATTCCTCCTTCCAAACTTGTTCATTTAACCTTCTTTGTTTTCTCCTACGTTATGCACCTTTTAGTATTTCTTTTTTTCCTCCTTATTATAAATTCCAAGCATTCTTTCGTGTTGAAACTCAATCATTTTGCTTTTAGTACATTCAACCACGCTCTTTTTTACCTTTAACGCTTTTCATCACCTCTTCATTCCACCATTCCGCTGTAAACATTCTTACTTCCCTACTTTAGCACATCCACACACTTCCTTTGCCCTATACTAAACAATTGCTTCCTTCATTTGCCCCCAGATTTTTTCAAATTCAGCTTGTTCACATTCAACCGAATTTCTTACTAGCGAGCGCTCTACATACTTATCCTTATTGTCTTGCTCAACCTTAACTTCTCACTCTTAAATTTTACGCCCACTTCCTTTCGTATTTAACCTTCCTCTCCATCCAAGCCCCACTAACTTAATTTTACATCATTAAAACAACAACATACAATGATCCGATAATTCCCATTCCTAAACCCCTCACTTGATTTAACATCCAACACATACTTCTACATCCTCCTTCCTCACCAACACTAAATCAATCATACTTTTCACTTCGATACCATCTCTACTACACCAACTCTAGTTATACTTATGGAATACTCTTGTTTTAAAGAAAGTATTACGTACACACATACCTCTCTCTTCACAGAAATCAATCACCTTACCTACCATCTCATTTTCTCCTGTTCCCCCGCCACCCCAAAACCACCCGTTACTCCATTCCCCTTTTCTTGATCACCTATCCAACCATTCAGGTACCCCCAAACACTATCAATACTGAAGCTACCTACTCACCCCATCCAGGAAATCATTTCAAATATCCCAAAAAAAAATCTGTACTCTCTTCAACGTTTCCCTCAGATGGACCATACGTCACAACCACACATACCTTTGACCTTTTCAAACTTAAATTTAACCATCTTAGCAATTCTAGGGACTCACACACAACAAAAGTTCTACCATTTAGACTTTGTACCACAGTCGTCACTCAAATCAAAAATTGCAACTCCTCTCTGATTCTCTTATCTCACACCGGCACTCACTCGTTTCACACCACATTACTTCAATTTTCACCTTTTCCTTTCAACTTTGTTTTTCAGTCACAGCGAGCAAAATCAAATTTGCTTATCTAAATAACATCCATTCACCTCTCTTCCTCCTTCTCCTCAAAGCCATTTATTCCTGCTGACATTCCCATGTACCCCAATACGATTCATACAATTTCGCCGAAAATTAGAAGGTCGTTTACGGCGATCACGACCATCTCCGACGCATGCATCAGCATTCCTGGCAAGAGATAGGTAGTAGTGGGCAGCCAACCCAACTACCACCGCCCCCCCTTAGTCGATTTCTACGACACGCAGGACATACGGTGTGGGCAATTCTTTCTCCCCCGCACACAGGGATATGAGTATATATAATATATTAATATCAAGAGCAGCGAATTCAAAATTGCACATGAGAATGTGAAAAAAAAAGCTGCTACCATTTGCAAAACCCATTTTTGCGAAAAAGAATTTTATATTCTCATACTTAAAAACAAGCACCGTATCCAAATTGCTATGGCATCAAATAGTTTTAAATTTGATGTCGTATCAAAAATGAAGCATCATTTCTTCAAAATCTGCATTTCAGAACAAGGCAGATCTGTCAGTTTTTGAATATCAAGAGCAGCAAAGTCTTTCAAAATTGCATATGAGGAAGTGAAAAAATGTTGCTGCCATTAGCATAACCTTATCTTTGCGAGTAAGAATTTTGCATTTTCATAAACTTAAACACAAAGTACAAAAATAAGTTGAACCCCAAAGACAGTATCCAAACTGCTCTGGCATCAAATAGCACAAATTTTGATGTTCTATCAAAAATAAAACCAATTTTTCAAAACCTTAAGTTAAAATGTTTTCAATGAGATTGCTTTGTTTCCTAATAAGATTATTAATTCTGTCTGTTAATATCTACATATTTCTTGCACTTTATATTTTCTTTCTTTGATTATTTTAATAATTTTTTTATTTCTAAAGTTAATTTATCAATAAAAATTGCATAATACATACTTTTCATCTTTTATGACTAGCTTCAATAAAAAAAAATGAACAATGAACTATTCTGAATTTGTGTTCCTTATATTTACCTGATTTAATAGAATTTAAGAAAAAAATTTGTACACCATATGCTATAATTTTAAAAGAAATTAGTTTGTTTTAACTCAATTTCAAGTTTAGAGATAATATAGTTGTACACAGCAATATATTTTGGGCTAATACCCAAGGAAGTTCTGTC
This sequence comes from Trachelipus rathkii, assembly GCA_015478945.1. NCBI lineage: Eukaryota > Metazoa > Arthropoda > Malacostraca > Isopoda > Trachelipodidae > Trachelipus > Trachelipus rathkii. The sequence goes on from JABUQX010013919.1 coordinate 62,437, forward strand.
ATCACTGGCTGAGCCATACCTAAATAATATTCTTAGGTCAGTAAAACTGAGTAGGGATATAGTTTAAAAAATGAAATTTTCATTTATATTAGGTACCTAGGATCAAAAATGATTTTGCCCTATTCGTAAATTCTCCATATTATAACAATTCCAAATCTTGCTTGTAGTTTTTCCTGCTCTTCCTATTATTTTTACCTCCATGTTATTAAAATTTTGTGGATTTCAAAATATATATTTTGAATATCCCAATAAAACCCATAGAGTTGCATTTTTTTTTTTTTTCTTTAACCTGAGGTTTAGCCAAACATGATCATAACATATTGATTGCTTCGTTTTGGATGTAATAAATATCTCATTATACTTGGTGATTAATATAGTGACAACAAAATTAAATACTACAGGAACAAGGTAAAATTTATCATTCAATTTTATTTGAACACTTTCATTTTATAATGCTAACAAAATACCTATACTCACTGTAAATTTAATGAGTCAACTTACGATTATTGCTATCAAGTGAATCCTCTTTCGAAATTGATGCTTGCCTTTCTCTCTGATGCAATTCCTGAGCCTGTTCTACTTTCCGTTTGTCAGATACTAGTTTGTTGTTCTTTGCTCGCTCGATCTCATCTAACCAATCTTGCTAATGGTGATAATTTAAAAAAAAGTAAACATTACAGAATTAAAATATTAAATTAGTTTTATAAAACCTTTATTATATAGCTTACATATTTATTTTTTTTAAAACCTTTTTCTACATTCAATCGTTTTCAATTACACAGCACCTATTATTAGCACGATTTAATTCGTACAAGCAACAATCACTCTCCTACTTCACATTTTACACTAGTACAGAAGTAGTGTAGAAAACAGCAGTCTTTTCCCACTTTACTTTTACACTAATATATAAGTAACGCAATTTTTTTTGCCATTTCCTATCAGATACAATTTATCTCGATATGAAAAACCTTTACTTTTATATGCAAAGACGATTGAAATAGTTAAAGTTGCAAAATAGGTATATTGAGAAGAATGAGGATTGTAAACATGTTAAGGGGAAGAACGCTTATTTTCAAATTGATGTGTCAAATTTATTTTTTATAAACAAATAAATAGAGCAGATGTAAATATTTATTTATTGAAAAAAAAAAGTTTTGGTAAAAAGCAACAGTATTATTCAAATCAAGTTTCTCCCTTTAAATTAAAACAAAAATAAAGCCACAAATTGAAAATTCATTTAATCTTCAATCTAGTTACCATGTAAATAGTAGTAGTGAATTGCTTAGCGTAGGTACGGAAAACCTACGAGGTTGTGTCCCCGACCAGTGAGTCGTGGATAAATATTTATATCACGAAAGGTCATTAATAACTCTATTCCATCTTAAACCAACTTAAAAAATTTCACAAAAATAAATTTCATCTCAAATATAGGTATAAATGTCAATAAGTTATTCTCTTACTATGTTGAGTATTATAATAATAATAATAATAATAATAATAATAATAATAATAATATAATAATATAATAATAATAATAATAACAATAAGTAAGTCGAAAAGAAAGCCAAGCCTTACCGCCCCCTTTACACCTTTTAGTGAGAACTCGTCGCAAAAATCCACCCAAGAGCTTCACGGGACTCTCACAATGGCATCTCGTCAATGTAGAGTTCATCCCTTGGTCCAGGTGGGCCACAACCATGCCCCCACCCAAAATCCGGTCATTCACTCCTATTACGCACCTTTCTTCTCGCCTCTGCCAAACTCACATTCCTTTCCTCCAGGCATTCCTTTACCGACTAAATCCACTGTTTCTTCGGTCTCCCAGCCGGTTGATTCCCAACACACTCGCCACTATACACCTGCTTTGCCAACAGACTATCATCTATTCTTTCAACATGTCCAAACCATTTCAATGTACTTTCATTTATTCTCTCATTTACTACTCTCTTCCCACCACAAAACTCCCTAGTGCGTTCATTTTTCATTTTATCAATTCTTCTCAAACCTAACACACCCCTAAGAATGTCCATCTGAACACATTGTACTTTAGATCTATTCCCCTTATTCCAGGCCATAGTTTCACTACTATAACATTAACACAGGTAACAACATATCCTCATGTAAGACCCTAGCGCACTCAAGACTTAGTCCCTTTACACCCACCAAAGATTTAATTGCACCAGCCACCTTCCAATCATTCACAACTTTCCTACTACACTCCGGATCATGTTTCCTTTTCATCCAACATATCCTAAATATTTAAACTCAAACACTTATTCCAGTTGCTCACCAACCAACATAAACTTTACACCGAGAACTGTCCTCACTCACAACCATAACCTTACTCTTATCTAGGTTTACTTTCAAACCCCTCCTTTTACACACCCTGCCAAATTCCTCTACCAATCCTCTCAAACTCTTTTCAGATTCGCCACACAAAACCAAATCATCCGCATATACTAGGTAGGGCGCCCTCCACTCTCTTCCATAATAATAATATTAATAATAATAATAATAATAATAATAATAATAATAATAATAATAATAATAATAATAATTACCTTTGCTTTCATACTTGGGGCCTGGAATACCCTTGGATCAGGAAAGACAAGGACTTTAAAAGCATTTTTGGTACTTCCTCTGTCTTTAATGTTAACAGGAAGAACTTGGTCTAGAGGGTAAAGTTTTTCAAACTTGTATCTGATTGGTCCACGCCTGACACACACACATATATATATATATAATATATAATATATATATATATATATAATATATATATATATATATTAATATATAAATATAATAAATAAATATTGTATATGTATATTATACCTAACACATATATATATATATATATATATATATATATATATATGGATATATATATATATATATATATATATATATATATTATATATATATAATATATATATATATATATAGTATATATATATATATATATATATATATATATATATTATATATATTATAATATATATATATAAAAAAAAACTACCTTTTAACGTGCTTTATCCCCTATGGCAGGGGAGTGTAACACGGGGCCCAGGGGACCACAGGAAAATCGAACTTAAGGCCGCTTTATCCCAAAACCAGGCGCCAACCAACGGTTAGCAGTCAAGTTTTAATTCTTGCCCCAGGGAGATAGATAAAACCCAACTGTTACGCGGAGCGATTGAACCAGCGTCCTCTCGTAATGAGAGGCGGTGACTCAACCTCCTGCGCCACGAGCGTTCTTATAATATTATATATATATTATAATATATAATATAAATATATAATTAAATATAATATATAATATATATATATTAACATATTAATGTGCAGATGGTGCAGCAATATATTTATGCATATATATTTTTAATATGCATAAAGAAAAGGATGTATTGATATATATATATATATCAGCAAGTATATATATAATATATATATATATATTATAATATATATATATATATATGAGTGAGCGCTAGAATTCTTAATGGTTAAATTTAAGTTTGAAAAGGTCAAGGTGTGTGTGCGGTTGTGACGTATCGTCCATCTGAGGGAAACGTTGAAGAGAGTACGATTTTTTGGGATTATTTGAATGATGTTTTGGGATGGGGTGAGGAGGTGCGACGGATTGATACTGTTGGGGTACCTGAATGGGTTGATAGGTGATCAAAAAATAGGGATGGTATAACAGGTGTTTTGGGGTGTGGCGGAGGAAAATGAGAATGGTAGGAAGGTGATTGATTTCTGTGAAGAAAGAGAGTATGTGTGTAAGTAATACTTCTTTAAACACAAGAGTACCCATAAGTATACTAGAGCTGGTGTAGGTTGAGATGGTATCGAAGTGAAAAGATGATTGATTTTGTGTTGGTGAAGAAGCGAGAGATGTTGAAGATGTGTTGGATGTTAAATCAGTGAGGGTTTTAGAATGGGATTATCGGATCATTATGTTGTTCTATGTAAAATTAAGTTAGTGGGGGCTTGATGGAGAGGAAGGTGATTACGAAAGGAAGTAGGTAAAAATAAGAGTGAGAAGTAGAATTAAGTGACAAGAAGAATAAGGAATAAGTATGTAAGAGCGCTTGCTAGTAAAATGGGTTGAATTGTGAACAAGTTGATACTGAACAAATCTGGGGGGCAAATGAAGGGAAGCAATGTTAGTAGTGCAAAGGAGTGTGTGGATGTGCTAAAGTAGGAAGTAAGAATGTTAACAGCGAATGGATGGAATGAAGAGTGATGAAAGCGGTTAAAGGTAAAAAGAAGCGTGGTTTGAATGTACTAAAAGCAAAATGCATGAAGTTTCAAAAGAAAGATGCTTGGAATTTATATAAGGAGGAAAAAAGAAAATACTAAAAGGTGTATACGTTAGGAGAAAACAAGAAGGTAAATGAACAGTTGGAAGGAGGATGAATGAGGACATACAAAGGAAAATGAAGCACGAAAGGTTAAGGAAAGCTTCGAAAGGTTCAAGAAATGAGAATAAGGGGAAATCTGCTTAGAATAATGATAGGGATGGTGCTTTTTGTTAACTGATGAAATGGATGTGAGTGGGAGAGTGTGAAAGAACACTCGAAAAATCTGCCACAATAATTAACAGTAAAGATGAGGTGTTAGTGAATGTGTGTGGTTCTTGATGTGCAAGAAGGAATAGGTATTTTTGGGATGAAGAGGTTATTAGTAAGGAAGGAGGTAATGGGTTAGGGTGAGAAAGTTGAAGAAATGGTTAAATTCTGCAGGTATAGATGAATTACTAGTGAAATGATCAAGAGCGAGGCGAGATGGTGATTGATTTGGGATTTGGAAGTTGTGTAAATAAACGTTTAATGGAGGGTATAGTTCCAAGGGATTGGAGGAGAGCGGTAATAAGTACCCTTGTATAAGGGTAAGGAGAAAAGGGGAACTGTAAGGAATAAGTGGGAATAAGTTTATTGAGTTTGTAGGGAAGGTATTATGCTGTTATTTTTGGTCGAAAGAGTGCGTCAGTGACTGAGGGACTGTATTGGTGAAGAACAAGGTGCGTTTTTAGGAGTGTAGAGGATGTGTGGATCAAATCTTTACATTGGAAACAAAATGATTGAGAAAAATGGGGAGAAAAATTTAATAAAATTATATTTAGGTATTTATGGATTTACAACAAGGGTATAGGATAGAGTTAATAGGGAAGCTTTATGGCAAGTATTAGTGATATATGGTGTTGGTGGTTAGGCTTCTGAATGGAATCAAAAGTATTGGTATGACGATAGTGAAGCGTGTTGTAAGAATAAATGGTGTTTCAATCGTGATTGGTTTAGGATTAAATAGCGGAGTGAGACAGGGTTGTGTTATGTCTCCTTGGGTATTCAATGTGTATATGGATGGGGTTAATATGAAAGAATTCGAGGTTGAGATGGCAGGAAATAGGTGTTAGAATGATGGAGAATGGGGAGGTGAGTGGAGGGTGCCCTACCTACTGTTATGCGGATTTGATTTGGTTCTGTGTGGCGGATTCTGAGGAGTTTGAGAGGATTGGTGGAGAGATTTGGCAGGGGAAATGTAAAAGGAGGGGTCTGAAAGTAAAACGAGATAAGAGTAAGGTTATGGTTGTGAGTGAGGACAAGTCCTCAGTGTTGAAGTTATGTTTAGAGATGAAAGCTTGGAGCAACAGTGTCTGAGTTTAAATAGTTTAGGGTATGTGTTGGATGAGAGGGAACGGATGATGCAGGGTGTAGTGTAGGAAAGTTGTGAATGGCCAGAAGGTGGCTGGTGCAATTAAAATCGTTGGTGAATGTAAAGGACTAAGTCTTTGGGGGCGCTAGAGTCTTACATGAGGGCATGTTGTTACCTGGTGTTTATTTGTATGGTTAGTGAGACTATGGTTCTGAATAAGAAGTTAATAGATCTTAAAGCTTCATGTGCTCAGATATGGCGACAATCTTAGGGCATGCTAGGTGTGAAAAAGAATTAATAAAGTGAAGGAATGAACGTATTAGAGAGCGTGTGGTGTGAAGAAAGGGGTAATGAGAGAATAATTGAAAGTATGTTGAGAATTGGTTGGTCATGTGGAAAGGATGAATGAAAGTCGGTTTGTTAAGCAGCGGCTGTATAGTGGAGAGTGTGTTGGGAACCGACCGGCTGGGAGACCGAAGAGAAAGTGGATTGAGTCGGTGAACGAATGTCTGAATGAGAGAAATGTGAGTATGGCAGAGGCGAGAATAAAGGTGCCGTGATAGAGAGAATGGCGGGGTTTTGTATGGGGGCATGGTTGTGGTCCACCTGGGCCAGGGATGAACCCTTACAATTGACGATTTACCATAGTGAGGGTCCGTCGCGGTCCCATGATGCTCTAGGGTGGATTTTCTGTCTGTGACGAGCTCTCACTAATTAATGGTACAGAGGGGGCGGTAAGGCTGGGCTTTCTTTTCGACGTTTGTCATGTTCTCCTACTGCTTTTCTTTTCCGATGCTTGTACAGCACCTTACCCCCAATCTTGGGGCAAAGAGGAAGGTAAAGAAAGAAAGAAAGAAAAAATATATATATATATAAGTAGGAAAAAATTGACATTTGAGTTTAACAATAAAATTGATTTAGGATTTATTATTATTATTATTACTATTATTATTATTATTATTATTATTATTATTATTATTATTATTATTATTATTATTATTATTATTATTATTATTTTGAATTTGTTTATTAGGTTCACGTTTTGTCTGCACATTTACAAGGCTAAATAAAAATTCAAAAAAGAAAGATATTTAGCTCTGAAAGAGTAGATGCGTTGTTAGGGTAAATTTATTTACAACATGTACAACATTCTATGTTCATCAGAGTTTTAATACTGAAGGTTTTAACAGATAATACCTGATAAGAAAACTAAAGGATATAGATATTAAATTATACTAACATAAAAGGATCACTATAATGTAATACAATACTGTATAAACAAAAGATTCTCTAAAATATACAAAAAGTGCATGAAATGTATTATATTAATTATCCACGAAAAATGTAAAAGACTGACATAAAAAACTCTTGTAAAATAAAAGCTTAAAATACCAAATTAAAGAATTTAAAAAAAACGTATTGAAAAACTTATGAAAAGAATTGTCTCACCATAAACGTTAGATTAGACTTAAAATTTTGCAGTATTTTTGAAAAATTTCAGGTAGCTAAAATTTTTTTCATTAGTTGATAAAATTCCGAAAACATGCTTAGAAAATAATAATAATAATAATAATAATAATAATAAATAATAACTAAATAATAATAATAATAATAATAATTAATAATAATAATAATAATAATAATAATAATAATAATAATAATTTACTTATAAAGCTATGACCCTGAATGCATTATTCATAACATCAAACTACAGACGAACTTCTAATTGCTTTATCGACAATTTCATTCCAGAAATAAATATAAATTATGTTAATGCGAGTATATTAAAACAAATTATTCTTTTCCTACAAAAGAAATTTTAATATGAATTTAGAAATAAAAAAAAATAAATAAATAAAAAAGAAACAAAAGAAAAATAATTAATTAAAAGAAAAAGCAACATTTCTTGCCCTAGGAAGCAAAGCACCATTAATAACTTGTCCTTTTTTCATTTCCGTGTACTTTGGGGGTTCCCCCCCAAAATTAAAAAATTAAAAATTAACTTAATTATAGTAGTTTTGGTAAATAATTATCAAAAAAAGGTCTGTAATACCTGCAGGCTGTGGACCGGCAATTTTTTGCTGTCTCCAATTGCGACTTTCTCGGCTTCTGATTCTAGCACAGATCCATCATTTTAAAATTACAGCGGCGCGGGCAGAAAAGCATTTTTTATAAGGTTAAAAAAAAAAACTTGCCTACCCTAAAAAGTGGTTTTTTGCTTTTTTTTACCTCTACCCTTTGGCTCCACCCAAACTCTAGGCAGCTCCAAAACTCGGCGTTTCCAGTTCAGCAGCCGCTCATACCTCGTACACTCAAATATGTTGCAACCATTAAGTGAATCAATCAAGAGCCATTCATAAACCCCAAATCACTAATGTGATTTGGAGTTCATGCATGGCTCTTTAACTACTTATTTACTAGTTAAGCAATTCTCAAAAAAAGAGAAACCAGTTTGCTGCTAACCTGTCACTCAAACCATGATGCAAACCATAAGCGAATCATTCAAGAGATAGGCTATGAACCACGCTGCAAGGCCGGCGTAGTCTCCTTATCCAATTCAACCAAATCACTATCAAAGAGGGGAATTACCCAGGTGATACCAACGAGAACAACGTAGATGAGATACGCGAATATGCGCGTAGGCGTCCCTTAGGCCATCCCACCATGGACCACAGGGAAGACGCGGGCCGCGTATCTCCTTGATCCAAATTCATACCAAATCACTATCAAAGAGGAGGAATCTATCAGGTACTTCCATGACATGCTGAAAAAATAAATTACAAGAGCTACAACTACAAAAGCTAATTAAAAAATTTAAATATAAAAAATTCATTTCTGTCAATAATAATAATAATAATAATAATAATAATAATAATAATAATAATAATAATAATAATAATTAATAATAATAATAATAATAATAATAATAATAATAATAATAATGAAAAAATTTAATAATAATTAATAATAATAATAATAATAATAATAATAATAATAATAATAATAATAATAATAATAATAATAATAATAATAATAATAATAATAATAATAATAATAATTCTTTCTCCTTTCTTTATCCTCCCTTCCTTCGCACTAGATGTGGGGTAGGGAGCTAAACGAGCCGAAATAGGATGATTAAGTAGAAGAGCATGACGTAAGTCGAAAGGAAAAGAAAGTACCCACCCCCACCCTACCATCTCCTTAAGTAAAAAAAATCCACCCAGGGCTTCACAAGACTGCAACGAACCCTCACTGTGGTATCCCTTGGACCACGCCCACAACAATACCCCATCCCTCACAAAACCACCCCATTCGCTCCTATTATGCACCCTTCTTCTCAATCTCAAACTCACTCTTTTCCTTCAGACATTCCTTTACTGACTCAATCCATCTTTCTTTGGTCTCCCAGCCGGTCAATTTCCAGCACACTCACCACTATAAATCAAATTAACCAACCATCATACATCCTTTCCATATGATCAAACCATCTTAATACACTTTCTGCTATTCTCTCATTTATGCCTTCTTCACACCACACAACTGTCAAACACGTTCATTCCTCATTTTATCAATTCTTCGCACACTTAACACGCCACTAAGATTATCCATCTGAACATATTGCATCTAAGATCTATACTTCTTATTCTACACCATAGTTTCACTAGTATTCATTAACACAGGTATAAACATCATCCTCATCCAGCGCACTCAAGACTTAGTCCCTTTGCATTCACCAAGAATTTAATTGAACCGCCATACTACTACACCCTGCATCAGGCGTTCCCTTTTCATCCAACATATAACCAAAATATTTAAACTCAGGTATATGTTTCAATTGCTCACGATCCAACATGATCTCAAACAACAAACTCTCCTCACTCACTATCATCACTTTATTCTTACCTACATTTACTTTCAAACCTCTCCTTTTACACACCACCCCAGCTATCACTGTTCTTTTACTCGCCTCTTCCGACACACAGGGATATCATACCATCTAATATTTTACATAATACTTATAATTCAGAGTACCTTGAAATAAGCTGAAAAAGAATACTTTAATTTAATTACATAAAATACACAGGCAATGGATTTTTTTTTCCTAATTATCTTTATCAATTTTAACTGCTTCTCCTTCCTCTCCTTCTCATCTTCTTTAACTATTCGCAGCTCCTTTCTCTTCTCCCCTTACATAATGCTCAATATTCCTATTACAAACTTTTCCTTTGGTCAATACATAGGTCACTTGTATTTTACTACTGATACATATAACTTCTTTCACTCGGTGTTTCTTAATGTCTTCTTTTATTAAAGCAACAATTTTTTACAACTCACTCCAACATCGGATTTGATAGCACCTACTAAAGTTTTACTATATGTCATAGCTTCACTTCTTAATCTTCATTTTC
>JABUQX010013919.1:80000-82500 GCA_015478945.1 Trachelipus rathkii
CAATTTAAAAGTGTTAAATAACGAATCAAGAAACCCTGTAAACATACAGCAGAGCAATTACAAACTTGTCCTAGACTATCACAGTGACAGAAGGGTCCAAGTAGATAGCAGAAGATTGATAGTTTATCTTTCGTTTTCTTCTTTGAAAGCAAGTTTTATATATTAGCCCTGGATATTTTTGCAATCAGAAAATGTTTATTATAATTTCAGATGTTTTATTTAAAAATTAAATATCAGGAAAGAATAACTCTACATTTTTCCTTAACTGCTAATCAATTAGTAGTCTAGGTGCATCCATATTTGTTCAGTTCAGTGGGTTGTCTAACTCATGAATTTAAGATTTAAAATCCTTTCAAATCTGACAAAAAACATGTGGCATTGGCATCAACTCAAATTTGAGATAGTGAAATCTAAGCTCTTTTCCTTATTAACTTGTAATTTGGGCACAGATATCACATCCATGTTAAATCTAATTATATTATCCTCACAAAATAATATTAAGTCTAACAGTACTGCATGTCCTGCAGATTCATGGACCACCTGGCTCAAAAAGTTGTCTAGTTTACAATTTGTAAAAACAGAACCACTATGATCCACATTAGACAAGGAATTTCATTGAATGACAGGAAAATTAAAATCACCCATTATGACTATTCCTTTGTCTTTATTATGACAGGCCGTCTTGATTTCTTTCACCATTTCTCTCTAATTCTTGACTCTGGCCAGGAGGTCTATAAAATGCCCCTATTCTGTATGATTTTTTGTGCATAAGGACATCTACCCACACAGATCCAACATCATGATTAGTTTTAATGTCAGTCATTAACACAGAAGGAATATTGCTTTTAACATAAAGCCCTACACTACCACCCTTCTTTCCTTTATGATGGTATAAATAAAATGAATATCCATCAATTTTATATTCCTGAAAGAAGTCACCATACAATGCTTCATTAACCCATGCTTCAATTATGCAAATAATGTTTAGATTCTCCTTTATGGTATACTTAATCATTTTTTTTATTTCTATGGCTATGAGCATTTGTGCGGAGGCATTTGATATTCGAAATGCTGTTACTTGTATTGCTATTATCTTTATTTGAGCCTGTAACAACATTGTTTTATTTATCCCACCACCATTACAGTTACCATTTCTATATATAATTATTCATATCAAGATTTAGCCCATCACCCCTAACTTTACCTAGTTTTCTGATAAACAAGTCTGTAAGTCACCAAACTGGCACTGAAAATCCCAACACCTTTATGGCTCAAGTGAACTCCCATCTTTTGCAAAGAGATCTTTGTCCAGAAATTCTCTCCACAAATCCAAAAACCTAGTATTTTCTGAAATATATAATTTCCTAACCCTTTCATTTACACTTAAAGCCCTGCTTCTCCATCCTGACACTGCACCTAACCTAGGTAAAATCCCAGAAATCAGGCACCTTCTTCCACTAGCTTTCATTTTCTCAATCAACCTCCAATAATCTGCTATTAATTCTTCTGACCTTCTATATCCAATATAATTTGTATACACATACACTATCACATTTGAATCAACATTTGTATCCTCAATTTGCATGAGAATCCTATTCATGATATCACTCAATCTGGCACCAGGATAACAACATTCATTCATTCATTTCCTTCTATCTGTATTTTGAAAAGTCCTATCTAGGTATCATATCATAAGAGTCTGCAATTAGCAATGCCTCAGCCTTTCCTATAGAAAATTCAACATTACCATTGGCCCTCTCTGATCACTCCTCACCTGCAAGCCAGTAAAACCTGTTGCAGCGGATTTTACATTAAAGCTACAAGTTGATTTAAAAATATTAGTTTGATCCTTTTCAGGAAAATGAAGGAATTTGACACGTCAATCGTTAACATTTATTAATTAAATTACAAAATAAAGAAAAAGAAAATAATCTATTTTATTACAGCCAAAGTTTATTAATAAGTTTATTATAAATTACAAAATAAAGAAAGAGAAAATAATCTGTATTTTATTACAGCCAACCAAAGCTAATAAGATGCTAGGTATAATAAATCACAACGTTGTTTACAAGAGTAAGAAAGTTATAAGTAAACTATATAATAGCAATGTTAGGCCAGTATTAGAGTATTGAGCATAAGTTTAGGCCTCTTATTTAAGGAAAGACATATATATGCCAGAGAGAGTGCAATGTAGAGCAACAAGGAATATTTCTGAGTTTGAGGGTAAGAGCTACGAGGAGAGGCTGAAAGAGTTAGGAATGTTTTCTGTAGAAAGATTTCTCAGAGGGGACATAATACAAGTCTACAAAATATTTAGCTACTGTACATTTATTGATAATAAATTCTTCATAGTAGACCATGGATGTTAGACCAGGGGGCACAGCAAGAAAATTAAAAGGGCATGCCATCTTTATATAAGAAAGCATTCATTCAATAATAGGACTGTTAATTTTTGGAACAGTATACCATAGGAAGTTGTTGAGTATGACTCAATTGAAAC
>JABUQX010013919.1:90000-120622 GCA_015478945.1 Trachelipus rathkii
TAAATATTTTGTAGACTTGTATCATGTCCCCTCTGAGAAATCGCCTTTCTACAGAAAACATTTCTAACTCCTTTAGCCTCTCCTCATAGCTCTTACCCTCAAACCCAGAAATCATCCTTGTTGCCCTATGTTGCACTCTCTCTCTAGCATATCTAAGTCTTTCTTTAAATAAGGGGCCCAAACTTGTGCACAATACTCTATTACGGGCCTAACATAGCTATTATACAGTTTACTTATTACTTCCTTGCTCTTGTAAACAACATTGCAATTTATTATGCCGGCAGCTATCTTTTTTAGCTACTATTTATAGATCTCATAGGTGCCCTGAGGTACCTCCTTTAATTTCCACCTCGCTATAAATAAACTTACCTAATATCTTTTTCTTGATCCACAGAGGTAGAGTCCAATCATAATTCGATACTTATGTAGTTAAGAAACATTTTATTTTGAGTAACCTACGGCGAAAAGAATTCACCTAATCACCTTTTTCTATTTAAAATTATTTTTCTATTTCCCACCTTTTTCTGGTCCCACTTTCTCTGCACTCAAGAAGTTTTATCAAGATATTTTGAATCTTTATAACATCCTTCACTATTCCTAACTGAGGTGGCCACTTTGGTATCATCTGCAAACTTAGAAACCTTGCATTTAAGTCCCTGGTCTAAATCATTTATATAGCGTCGGGCGGGGTGACCAGGCCCGCCTCTTTAGGAGGGGTGATTCGGTCCACTCTAAATAAAATAAAAAATAATAATAAAAAAAAAAAAAATTCGCTCATTTAATAGCCATGCGGTAGTACTAAAGTTTTATTTAGATCATATTTATTCTAGAAAGTTTTTATATTTTTAAAAATGTTAGAAATTAGGGTACAAAAAATGCCTTCAATAGAAGTTTTCACTTTTGAAAAATGTGAGTTTTTTTAAACTTCGTTATAAAATGAAAGTGGATGGATTTTAATTATTTTTTTTCAGTGTGATAACACTCGAAGTATGTTTAAGCTTTAAAACTGGCCAAAGTTAAATTTTTTTGATGCCAAAGCAGTATTAGTGGCAAAAAAATGGGGCCTAACTTGGTCCGATTCACCCCGCCGTAAAAATTGATGGAGGGGTGACTCGGACCACCATTGTTTTTCGTATTTTATGTATTATTATTGACATTTTTATTACGTATAATTAATTTAAATATAATAAAAAGTTACTTATATTAAGTGAAAATTTTTAAAAATGAAATTTTAATAAAAAAAACGAATTCTAAAAAAGTGTCAAATTTTTGGGCGGGAGAGGGGTGAAGCGTGACCAAACTTATTTTTTTATTCGTATTTTATATTTATTATATTGACATTTTTATACATATACGAATTTTAATATGATAAAAAATTATTATATCAAGTAAAAATTAAAATATAAAATTGAATTGAATACGTATAAAAGACGAATTTAAACCAGAATGGTCCGCAGCCACCCCTCAAGGTGGTCCGCTTCACGCCTCCACGGTCAGGCTAACTGGGCGTTATTCAAAAACTTTAATGAAAAACTTTTTATTATTAGAATTAAATTATTTTTTTTTGTGTGCTTATGACCGACTATAGGGCCGTGATTTAAAAAAAAAAAAAAAATTTCAAAAAGTGCATTAGGGAAAGAGTCGGGAGACCAAGTTATACCTAAAGTGGTCCACGTCACCCCGCCCGACGCTATGTGAGGAACAATAGTGGCCCAAGCACTGACCCTGTGGACACCACTCTTCAACTTAATTTCCCATGAATGCTTTATTCCCATTTTAGGTTTGTTTTCTATTTCGCAAACCACTCTTTAATCCAACCGTGTACCACTCCACCTATACCACGCACTTCACCTATACCACATTACAAGGACTTCATCAGCCTTATGTGGGAACCTTATCAAAAGCTTTTGATAAAGTCTAAATATACAATATCAACTGGATCTCTCTGTCAATGCAGTCAGTAATGTATTCCATAAATTCTAAAGGTTTGTCTGACATACCTACCCTTTCTGAAACTGTTGCTGGGAGGTCATAACAATACCTTGTAATCTTCTAAATATTTCTCTATAGACCTCTCCATTAACTTTTCCAAGAAACCTTTACCAACCAGAGATGTTTAAGCTAAGTGGACCTATAATTTCCCAAATCTTGCCCTTAATACTTTTTATAAAATAGGCACAACATGTGCTGTTTTCCAGTCATCTGGTACCTCACCAAATGTTATAGATCACTTAAAAATCAAATACAGTGCCTTTGCAATGCTGGTAACTACCCTCTTTCAGAATTCAACCATATATAACATCAGGGCCTGCAGCTTTAATTGGGTCAAATATGGATCTAATATATCGTTTCAAAATATCTTTTACATGATTCAAGCTTCTGTAGTCCTATTGTTACATGCATACAAGAACTATTAGTCTCCAAACTATTATCTAATCTTTCCTCAGTAAACACTGAAGCAAAATAAGCATTGAAAATGTTGACCAACTCCTTATCTGAACTCACTAAATTTTCATCAATTTTAATTGAATATTCTTACTTTTAAATTTATAAAAGCTAAAAAACTTCTTCAGATTCTTATTACTATTCCTTGCCAAATTAATTTCTGCCTCTCTCTTTGCCTTTCTTATTGATTGGTTAAGTTCATTTTTCTATTTTTTCCTATAATTTTCTAATTCATCTTCCCTATTACTACCCTTGAATATTTAAAACATCTACGCTTTTCATTAATTTTTTCTCTCTTATCTCTCTATTCCACCAAACGGGTTTTCTCTTCGCACCCTAATGGGTTAATCTTTAAAACATACTGATGAATATTCATTAAAAATTTTGTTTAAAAGTTCCCTGAAAACATGATAAAACAGTTTGGTCTTTAAACTCTTTATCCCAGTCAAGTTGTACTAAGCATGTCTCGAAATTTGGTAAAATCACCATTTCGGAAATCTATGATCTTTTCCTTATTAACTTGCAATTTGGGCCCAGATATCACATTCATATTAAATCTAATTATATTATCACTAAGTCCTAAATTCTCCTGAACTCTTAACTTCATCCACCATACTTTCATTGTTAGTTAATATAAAGTCTAATAGTGCATCGTATCTTGTGGGTTCTTGGACCATCTGGGTCAAAAAGTTGTCTAGTATACAATTTATGATGTAGAACTACTATGGTCCATATTAGACAAGGAATCCCAATGAATGCCAGGAAAATTAAAATCACCCATTATGACTATACCTTTTTCTTTACTGTGGCATGCTGTCTCAATTTCTTTCACAATTTCCGCCTCTAATTCTTGACTCTGGCCAGGAGGTCTTTAAAATGCCCCTATTCTATATGATTTATTGTATATAAGGATATCTACCCACACTGATTCAATATCATGATTAATAGTATATAATAGTAATAATAGTAATGAAGTAGGCCTATATAAAAAAAACACATTTGAATCAGTCTCTTTAAGAAAAATGGGTACTTACTGAGTTCAACAAATTCTCACCAAATATCGATATTTTTTCTGATAAGTTTTTTTTATATATCTTTTGTCCCCATTTAAAAGTACTAAAACAGTGGTGCCAAACCTCTCTCATACGATATATAAATGTAATCAATCTAGCAAAAAAATTTTTTGTTTAAATTTGTTTTAGGATCTATTAAGTTTAGGTTATGATAAGATTTGTTAATTAAATACAGTAAATCTGTGTCTACTTAACCAAACTAATCATAACCTTACAGAGTTCAGGTTATGATAAGAACTAGTTGGGTCCTAAACTGAGACCTAACCTGGATGGATTGATGATACTGTAAACCTAGATAGATTTTCGTTATAAACCTACATGGAGTTCTTGCAACCATGGCTATGCTACTATTTCTTTTACAGTTTTACCTTGTACTTATTTTATAAATTATGATAAAAAGAAATTCCAGTCAGCTTTTTTTATAAGAAAAGCCTATGGGAAAATTAATTCCAAACTTTGAGAAGCTATAATTTTTTTTTCCTAAAGAGCCTGATCCATAATTTTATTTTAATTCTTCATTACTATTTTTTTTTAGAGTCTATGCTGTGATTATAAAAATCTATTTAGATGCCCTTACTGTAAATAATTACTGTTAGTTTTGTTAGGTTGACTGGGACAGTCTTGATAGGCCCATGTAGCTTCTTACTACTGTCTCTATATTTCTAATGTGGAGAATAAATATTTCTTCAAACATGTCAGAACCTTTGGAAAATATTACCATATACAATAATATTCAAATGGAACTCCCTGACCACCCTTAACCCTTTGATGCCGAGTGAGTGATTCCGCTTATAAATAAAAAAAATTTTGTTTTTAATATCTTCATTAGACCTGTTTTTACACTATGAAATATTTGGTATATAAAAACAAATATTGAAATTTCATTATAAAAAAGTCAATTTAAGAACTAAATAACAAATAATAAATTATTTCATTTTACTTGTCACTTTTTGAAAATTGCATTTAATGAAAACACATTATTATTTTCTTAAAAATGCTGAAATAATCCATTTAAAAAACTCATTTTAAGATTTATTAAAGTAATTTCAAACGGTCATACTAGGCATAAAACTTGCTTGTGAATAGTACTAAATTTTGTAATGTGAAATTGATAAGAAAAAGTAGTTCCCTTAAATCTAGTAAAAATTTTTTATTAAAACAGGATTCACAATCTAGTGAAATATTTCTATATAAAAAAAATTATGAATATTGTATATTAAAAAAGCGTAATTTAGGATATCTAAAATCTACTGATCAAAACACTTTTTCCTGACTGTGAAAATTCAGCGCAGATTTAAAAAAACTAATTATATTTATTTTTAAAATGCTGTAAAAAAACCGTTTAATAAACTCTAATCATGTGATTTTTATAATTTTCAATAGTTGAAATGAGAACCGGAATCGAATTTCTATTTAAGATTTTAAAACTTGTAAATGTTGAAAATTTAAGAAAAAAGTTACTATAATTAATATTTTTTATAATTATAATAAGGTTTTTTCACAACTAATGAAATATTAGTATATAACTACATCTAATGAAGTATTTTCATTAACAAAATGCGTCAATGAACACAACACACTAAACAATTAAATAATTCTCCTTTCTGCTTTTGTGGAAATTGTCATTTTCAAGTGAAATTATTTCTATAACGCTGTAATACGTTAAAAACTCATATTAAGAATTAACCAGATAATTTGAATTTGATATCTATAGAGAGAAATAAATGATAACTTTTAAGAGTTCAATTATGTATTTTGTGAATAATAAGAAAAAGCGTAATTTTAAGATTAGAATTTTTTTATTTAAATAGAGTTTCACAACTAATGTAATTTATTATTAGTTTAAAAACTAAATATTAAAATTTTCATTTATAAGAACGTTCAATTTATGGATCTTAAAACTATTATGATAAATTCTCTTTCATACTCGTATGAGTTATTAAAATTAAACACATTATTTTTCAAATGACTAGATAATATATATTCGTTAAAAACTAATTATTAAGATTACCTAAATATTTCAAATGTTGATATAGTGGATAAGTAACGGTATAAATTTTTATTTTATAGAGTCTAATTCGATAGGTAATAATTTTAATATATGAAAATATTAATATTGTAGGTTTATATAATTTTTTTAATTAATAAAGGGTGTTCAACAATAATAATTTAGGGAAATAACGAAACCAACCGCATTTTATATTGTATAATTCATTAAATCCTAAAAAAGTCAATTTTAAGACACCTAAAACTATTAATATTTACTTTTCTGCTTTTTAGATAAATTGCATTCAATGACATGATTATTATGTTTTTCGAAATGCTAGATAAATCCGTTATAAACTCAATTTAGATTTAAATAATTGTTCAAATGTTGAAATTTTGAAAAAATCGTACTTTTAAAGAGTTCTCTAAATTTGTAATGTGAATTTAAGAAAATAGCGTAATTTTAAGTTAAGTTAAATTTTTTTAAATTAAAACAGTTATGAAATATTGAATTAATTTGGTGATATATATATTAATAAACAAATATATGAAATTTTATTTATAAAAACTTTATCAATTATTTCTAGAGTAAAATAATAAAGTATTTTAAATTTCTATTTTGTAGTAAGTAATGATTAATATGTTATTATAACATTTATTTTTTTCAATGTCTTGAAAAATCCTTTAAAAAACTCAAATTTTAAGAATTAATCAATAAATATTTCAAATGTTGAAATTTAGGTAAAACCGTATTATACTATATGTAGTAAGATCTAATGTTGCAATTGAAATATTTAAGAAACGTATTTTAGAAGTTTTAAATTTTATTTTATTAAACATGGTTTTCCAATAACTAGTTTCATATGTATAGTAAAACAAATTTGAAGATAGAAATGAAAAATATAAATTTAATGAAATTCTTAAAACTATTAATAAATTTCACGTTGTTATTCAGCTTTTTTTATAAAATAGCAACGCATTGATATAAATGAATACACACATTAGCCATAATAATAATAGCATTGAAAATACCGTTAAACACTTAATTAACACCATTCAACCAATAATAATTAATGTTGAAATTTATATGAAAAATGTGAATTCAAAAATGTCTAAGAGTTCTAAACTTGTAATGTGAAATTTAAGCATAGAAAAAACCGTAATTTTAAGAGTTAAGAATTTTATTATTAAAAAACAGGGTTTTTCAACAACATAAATGTAAATATTAGTATATAAAAAACAATATATTGAAATTTCCTAAAAAAACGTCAATTTGACACTAAACATTAATAAATTCTCCTTTCTGCTTTTTTAAATTGTTAAATCACACAATTTGAATACCACTTTGTCCTCAAATTGCTGATAACAATGACTTTAGATAACACAATTTTAAAGATAGTTTTTGAATACATCTTCAAATGTGCAAACTTGAATAGATGTATCGTACTTTTATAGAGTTTAAATTGTAATGTGAAAATTTAAGAAAAGCGTATTTTTGAGTTAAATTATTTTTTTTATATTATAAACAGGTACTTATTCACTAACTAGAAATATTTGGTATAATATAAAACAAATATTTAAAAATTTCATATAAAAAACGTCAATTTAAACATCTATAAAACTATTATAATAAATTCACTTTTCAGTCTATTTTGAATAAATGCATTTTAATGAACACTACATTATAATTATTTTCATACACATGCTGAAAATACCTAGTTTATAAAAAACCAATTTTAATAAGATTTTACATAAATAATTTCAAATGTTGAAATTATAGGAATCGTAATTTTAAAGAGTTCTAAAATTTTAATGTGAAAATTTTAACGAAAAAGCGGTATATAAGAATATTAAATATTTTTATTTATTAAACATAGGTTTTCACAACTTATGATATATTTTATAATAATAATAATTATAAACAAATTATATTTGAAATTCATTAAAAACGTCAGATTTATAAGACACCTAAAACTATTTAATAAATTCACTTCTCAGCTTTTTGAAATAATTGCATTTCAATGAAACCATTATATTTTCAAAAAATGCTGAAATCACCGTTAAAAACTCAATTTTAAGATTTCAATTTTTTATAATTTTTGTTACAATTTAAAGGTAAAAAATTGTTATTAAAAGTACCCAATAGATTAATTTGTAATTAAAACTTATAAAATATTTTTAGATTTTAATTTTTTAATAAATCAAGGTTTTCACAACTATGAAATATTTGGTATATTAACAATATTGAAATTTCATTAAAAATGCGTCAATTTAATACACGTTATTCGTAGAATTCAATTGTATTATAATTTTCATATGAAATTGCTTTGTAAAGTGGCTAAATTCACACAATACTTATATAATACGTTAAAAAGTCGATGTTTTTAAGGGGTTAACAAATATTCTAAATGTGAATAATTATAGTCTCAAAATCGTACTTTAAGAGTTCTAAATTTGTAATGGTAAAATTTAATTCTAAAACTATAATTTAGAAAGTTAAAATTTTTTATTAACAACAGGTTTTCACAACTAATGAATAGTTATATATAAATTAGAAATATTGAAATTTAATTTAAAACACGTAATTAAAACCTAAACATATAATTATTCTCTTATTTCTGATTTTAGAGCGACTTGACCTTTAAAGGAGACACAGTATTTTTCCAATGCTGAAAATATCCCGTAAAAAAAATCAATTTTATAGAATGTCAATAATTATGCAAATGTTGAAATTTTTTGAAGGAAAAATGTGACTTTATTAAGAGTTCCTAAATTTGGTAATGTGGAAAATTTATATAAAAAGCGTAATTTAGATGTTAAATTTTTATTTTAAAGCAGGTTTGCTCGAAACTAAGGAAATATTTGGGTATATAAAACAAAAATTAGAAAATGTCTTAAATAAACGGTCAATTTAAAGAACACTAAAACTTATTATAAATTCACTTTTTTAGCTTTTTTAAAATTGCAGTTTAAAGAAACACTAATTATTTTTCAAAATGCTGAAATACGTTAAACAACTTACAATTTAAGACTTTTACATAATTTTCACAATGTTGAACATGTTTTAGTGAAAATCGTACTTTTAAGAGTCTAAATTTGTAATGTGAAAATTTAAGAAAAAGCGTAATTTTAGAAGTTAAATTTTTTTATTAAAACAGGTTTTCACAACTAATGAAATATTTGGTATATAAAAACAAATATTGAAATTTCATAACAAAACGTCAATTTAAGACACCTAAAACTATTAATAAATTCACTTTTCTGCTTTTTGAAATTGCATTTCAATGAAACACATTATTTTATTCAAATGCTTGAAAATACCGTTAAAAACATCATTTTAAGATTTTTTCAAATGTTTCAAATGTTTGTCAAATGTTTTTAAAAATCGTACTTTAAGAGTTCTAATTTTGTAATGTTGAAATTTATAGAAAAGCGTAATTTAGAAATTAAATTTTTTATTAACAGGTTTTCAACAACTAATGAAATATTTGGTATATAAAAACAAATATTGAAATTTCATTAAAAAACGTCAATTTAAGACACCTAAATCTATTAATAAATTCATTTTTCTGCTTTTTGAAATTGCATTTCAATGAAACACATTATTTTTTCAAATGCTGAAAATACTTAAAAACTCAATTTAAGAATTACCAAATAATTTAATATTGTTGAAATTTAGGAAAAATGTACTTTTTAAGAGAGAGTTCTAAAATTTGTAATGTGAAAATTTTAGCAAAAGCGTAATTTAAAATAAAATAATTTATTACTTAAAAAGAACTATCATCACAACTATGAAATATTTGGTATATAAAAACAAATATTTGAAATTTTCATTAAAAATACGTCAATTTAGATCATCGCGAAAAACTATGTATAAAAATATATACTTATGATATATAGATTCAATGAAAACCACCAATATATTTTTTAAAAATTGCGAAAATGTTTTTCCTACTCATTAAGTATTTTATCCAAATCATTTCAATGTTGAATTTTAGGAAAATCGTACTTATTAGAGTTTCTAAATTTGTATTGTGTAAATTTAAGAAGAAAGAGTTAATTTTAAAGTTTAAATTTTTTTATTTAAATACATTGTTTTTTCAAACTAATGAAATATTTGGTAATAAATATTATTAAACATATATTATGATATTTCATTAAAAAACAGTAATTTAAGACACGTAACAATAATAAATTCTCTTTCTGCTTTTTGAAATTGCATTTCATTGAAACAACATTATTTTTGTTACATGCTTGAAAATAGCCGTTAAAAAATCTCAATATTTAAGATTTTACCAATATAATTTCAAATGTTGAAATTTAGGATTAAATTCTTCTACGTACTGGTTTAAGAGTTTCTTATAGATTTGTAAATGTGAAAATTTTAAGAAAAATGCGAAATTTTATATAAGTTAAATTTTTTTATTAAAACAGGTTTTCAAAAACTAATGAATATTGGTATATGTTGACAATTTTGAAATTTTTGATTAAAACCGTCAATTAAATCAAATTAAATCTATTTGTTAATTTAACTATTTCAGATTTTTGAAAAGACTTGGGCATTTTTAATTGCGAACACTTTAGCTTTTAAAATTGCTGGCCAATATAAAATGGTTTACATCAATTTACTAAATTATTTTAAATTTTTTTCGTTTCAGTTTCCCTCATAATTTTAATTTTTCTATTTTTTTAGAGTGAAATGTTAGAAAATTTTGCGTAATTTTAGAGTTAAATTTTATTTTATTAAAACAGGTTTTCACAACTAATGAAATATTTGGTATATAAAAACAAATATTGAAATTCTCATTAAAAAACGTCAATTTTTTACACCTAAAAACTATTAATAAATCTACTTTTCTGCTTTTTGAAATTGCCATTTTAATGTACAATTTATTTTTTCAAATGCTAAAATACCGTTAAAATTAATTTTAAGATTTACAAAATAATTTTCAAATTTGAAATTTATGATATGTACTTTGAAGATGTTCTAAATTTGTATTGTGAAATTTAAGCAAAAGCGTATTTTAGGAAGTTAAAATTTTTTATTAAAACAGGTTTTCACAACTAATGAAATATTTGGTATATAAAAACAAATATTGAAATTTCATTAAAAAACGTCAATTTAAGACACCTAAAACTATTAATAAATTCACTTTTCTGCTTTTTAAAATAGCATTTCAATGAAACATTATTTTTTCAAATGCTGAAAATACCGTTAAAAACTCAATTTTAAGATTTACCAAATAATTTCAAATGTTGAAATTTAGGAAAAATCGTACTTTTATAGATTCTTTAATTATGAATGTGAAAAATTAAAGAAAATCGTATTTTAAGAAGTAAAATAAATTTTCTTTTAATAAACCAGGTTTTCACAACTATCGAACATATTCTGTATAAAAAACAAAACTATTTGAATTCAATTAATGCAGTCAATTAAAACAATAATTAATTCTCTTTTCTATCTTTTGAATTGCATTTTCAATGAAACACATTTTTTTTTAAATGCTGAAAATACCGTTAAAAACTCAATTTTAAGATTTACCAAATAATTTCAAATGTTGAAATTTAGGAAAAATCGTACTTTTAAGAGTTCTAAATTTGTAATGTGAAAATTTAAGCAAAAGCGTAATTTCAGAAGTTAAATTTTTTTTATTAAAACAGGTTTTTACAACTAATGAAATATTTTGTATATAAAAATAAATATTGAAATTTCCTTAAAAAACGGTCAATTTCAGACACTAAAACACAATTACATAAGTGTGTGTGTGATAAGATTTTGGGTCTGTGCAGTGAAAATACATTATTGTGTTCAGGATACGAGATACGTTAAAACTCATTTTAAGATTTACCAAAATAATTTCATAATGTTTGAAATTTAAGGAAAAATTTACTTTTTAAGAGTTCTAAATTTGTAATGTGAAAATTGAAGAAAAAAGCGTAATTTTAGAAGTTAAAATTTTTTATTAAAACAGGTTTTCACAACTAATGAAATATTTGGTATATAAAAACAAATATTGAAATTTCATTAAAAAACGTCAATTTAAGACACCTAAAACTATTAATAAATTCACTTTTCTGCTTTTTGAATTAGTTACTCAAATGGACAACATTTTTTTCTCCAAATGCTGAAAATACCGTTAAAAACTCAATTTAAAGGTTTATAATTTAAATATTGAATAATTTAATGAAAAATCGTAAGCTTAGAGTTCCTAACTTGAATAGTAAGATGTGACGGGAGCCGTAAATGTTTGAAGGGTTTTTTTTTTTTTAAGAATTTCATATTAAAAAATACGTTTTCACAAAAAATAAAATATATGTAGATAAAAAACAATATGAAATTTCATTAAAATATCTTTTCTAAAGAAAAATTAAAGAAATTAAGAAGTTACTTTTCTGCGCTTTTGAAATTGCATTTCAATAACATTATTTTTTTCAAATTGCTGAAAATAACTGCGTTAACTCAATTTAGATGTACCGAATAATTGTCAAATGTTTGAATTTTGGAAAAATCGTACTTTTAAGAGTTTAATTCGTATTGTGAAAATTAAAGAAAATAGCGTCATTTTAGGAATTAATTTTTTGTTATTAAACAGGTTTTTCGACAATCTAATTAAATATATTTGTATTATATATAAACAATATGAAATTTCTATCTAATAATACTCAATTTAATAGACACATCTGAACCCTTATTAATAAATTCTTTACTTTTTTCTTTTGCTTTTTTGAAATTGAATTTCAATATGAACCACATTATTTTTCAAATGCTAAAATTACGTTGTTAATAACTCAATTTTAAAGTTGATTTACAAATAATTTTCAAATGGTTGAAATTAGAAAACTTCGTCCTATTTCTCAGAGATCTGAATTTGTAATGTGAAATTTAAGAAGAAGATGCGTAATTTTAGAAGTTAAAAAATTTTTTAATCTAAAACAGGGTTTTCACACTAATTGAATGTCTATGGTTATGAAAGACATATTTTGTGAGATTGTCTTTAAAAACTTGTCAATTTAACACATCCAAAAGATCTAAATCTAAATTTTCCTTTTAGTTAAATTTGAATAGCATTATTTTTGTTTCAATTGAACACATTATTTTTGTTCAAATGTGGCTGGAAAATTACGTTAATAATACTCAATTAGTTTATAGATTTTACCAAATATCATTTCCAAATGTTGAAATTTAGGAAAAATCGTACTTTTAAGAGTTCTAAATTTTGTAATGTGAATTAAGAAAAAGCGTAATTTTAGAAGTTAAATTTTTATTATAAATAGGTTTCATTTTTGAAAAAATTTCTTCCCTATTAAAAACAAATATTGAAATTTCATACAAAAACGTCATTTAAGACCCGATAAAAACCATTATTCAAACCTTTCACCGTTTTCTGCTTTTATTGAATTGTCCAACAAAAATCACATTATTTTTTTTCAAAATCTGAAATACGTTTAATAAATTCAATTTTAAGATTACCAAATTAATTTTCAATGTTGATTAATTAGTGAAAAATAGTACTTTAAGAGTCTAATTTGTAATGTGAAAATTGAAGAAATTGCGTAATTTTTTAATAGTTAAAATTTTTTATTAAAAAACAGGTTTCACAAACTATGACACTTACAATATTATAATAGAACAAATTATTTGAAATTTCATTAAAAAACGTCAATTAAGACACTTAAAACTTAATAGATTCACTTTTCTGCTTTTTTGAAATAAGCATTTCAATGAAACACATTATTGTTTTTCAAATGCTGAAAATTACCGTTTAAAAAACAGTTCAATATATATCCAATAATTTCTTAAATGTTTCTGTTTTTAGGAAAAATCGTACTTTTAAGGAGTTCTAAATTTGTTAATGTGATAATTTAAGCAAAAGCGTAATGTTTTTTTTTTAGAATTTTTTACTTAAAACGGTTTGTCACATTACTTTAAAACTAGTAGTATAAATAAAAATATTGAAATTTTCTTAAAAATAATCGTCAATTTAAGACACGCTAATATCTATTAAAAAACATTTTGCTTTTGAAAAGCATTTCAATGAAAACATTATTTTTTTTAAAATGGCTGAAAAAACTTACATAACTTCAATTTTAAGTATTACTTAATATTATTTCATATGTTGAATTTTTAGGAAAAATCGTACTTTTAAGAGTTCTAAATTTGTAATGTGGAAAATTCAAGAAAAAGCGTAATTTAGAAGTTAAATTTTTTTAAAAGGTTAATTTGCAAAACTAATTGAAATATTTGGTATATATTAACAAATATTGAAATTTTTCATTAAAAAACGTCCATAAAAACACGTAAAAACAAATATGATTCTTTTTACTGCTTTTTTGAAATTGCAATTTCAATGAAACACTTATTTTTTTCAAATGCTGAAAATACCGTTAAAAAACTCAATTTAAAGATTTAGCAACTTTCAAAATGTTTGAAATTTTTAGGAAAATCGTACTTTTTAAGAGTTCTAAATTTTGGGAAAATTAGCATTGAAAGAAAGCGTAATTTTTGAATTAAATTTTTATTTAAAACGGTTTACAGAAACTAATGATATATTTTGGTATATAAAATACAAATATTGAAATTCATTAAAAAACGTCAATTTAAGACACCTAAAACAATTATTAAATTCTCTTTTCTGCTTTTTGAAATTGCATTTCAATGAAACACATTATTTTTTCAAAGCTGAAGATACCGTTTAAAAAACTAATTTTAAAGAGTAAATCTAATAATTTGTAATGTGAAAATTTAAGAAAAAAAGTAATTTTAGAAGTTAAAATAAGAGTTCTAAATTTGTAATGTGAAAATTTAAAAGAAACCGTAATTTTAGAAGTTAAAATTTTTTATTAAAACAGGTTTTCAGATAATGAAATATTTGTATATAAAAACAATATTGATTTTCAATTAAAAAACGTCAATTTAGACATCTAAAACTATTAATAAATTTCACTTTTTTTAGCTTTTTGAAATTGCATTTTAATTGAAACACATTTTGGTTTTCAAATGCTGAAAATACTGTTAAGAAACTCAATTTAAGATTTAATAAATTGATTTCAGCGTTGAAATTTTAATAAAGTCGTACTTTTAAGAGTTCTAAATTTGTAATGTGAAAATTTAAGAAAAAGCGTAATTTTAGAAGTTAAATTTTTTTATTAAAACAGGTTTCACAACTAATGAAGATAATTAATAATAATATAAGAAAAATATTGAAAATTTCATTAAAAACGTCAATTTAAGACACCTAAAACTATTAAATACAAAATTCACTTTCTGCTTTTTGAAAATTTGCATTTCAATGAAAACACATTATTTTTAAATGCTGAAAATACCGTTAAAAACTCAATTTTAAGATTTACCAAATAATTTCAAATGTTGAAATTTAGGAAAAATCGTACTTTTAAGAGTTCTAAATTTGTAATGTGAAAATTTAAGAAAAATCGTAATTTTAAGAAGTTAAATTTTTTTATTAAAACAGGTTTTCAAACTAATGAAATATTTGGTATTAAAACAAATATTGAAATTTCATTAAACAAACGTCATTTTAGACACCTAAGAAAACTATTAATAATTCACTTTTCTGCTTTTTGAAATTTAGGCATTTCAATGAAACATTATTTTTTCAAATGCTGAAAATCACGTTAAAAACTCAATTTAAGGATTCTCCAAATAATTTTCAAATGTTGAAATTTAGGAAAAGACGTACGTACTTTTAAGAGTTCTTAAATTTGTATTGTAATGAAAATTTAATAGAAAGCGTAATTTTAGAAAGTTATAATTTTTTTTTTTATTAAATCTGGTTTTCACAACTAATTTGAATTATTTGTGTAATTTAATTATACATATATGGTTGATTATTTCATTAAAAAACGTCAATTTAAGACATTCGCTTACAAGAAATAATATAAAATTCTCTTTTGTCTTTTTGAAATTGCATTTAATGAAACATTATTTATATTTTTTCAATAATGCTGATAATTACGTTAAAGATATACTATTCAGTACCTCCCTACTGTAAATATAATTTGCAAGAAAGTTGAAATTTAGGCAAAAATCGTACTTTTGATGGGTAGTTCGTAAGTTTGTTAATGTTTGAAATATTTGTAGGAATATCGTATATTTTTGATATGTTGAAATATTTATATATAATTGTTTTTTATACATACTGGAATGAAAATGGGATTGGTATTATTTAATAACTATTAATAGTTTGAATTGTTAATTAAAAGAATTGCGGTTTTGTAATTTTAGATATTCGAGGCGGTAAGAACTATTAATTGAAGTTTGTTCTGCATTTGTTGAATATTGCTTTTAGGAATTGTTTAATACAGCTCAGTTTCAATGCGTGGAAATATTGTTTAAAGAAGTATAGTTTTAATGATCTATATATATGTTCAAGATGTTTGATTATATTTAGTGAAAATCGATTTAATTTTTGATGTTTGCTTATTAATTATTGTAAAATTTTTATAAAAAAGTCTTGTATTTTGAGAAGTTAAATTAATAAATTCTTAACGAGATTAATGAAATATTCTGTTTATTAGATATTAAGATCAAAAGAGTGGTGTAATTTTCATATAAGGTCGGTTATATGTTAATACATCTAAATACTTATTATTTTTAGATATTCTAGGATTTTTGCTTTTTATATATAGTGGCTAGTTTCAATGAAACAACATATTTTTTAATGCTGAAAATATTGTTAATACTAATTTTTAGGGATCTACTCGAAATAATGTCATATATTGGCTTGATATTTAGAAAAGTACTATACGATGTTCTGATTAATTCTGTATATTGAGAAATTTTAGAAAAGCTGGTAATTTTGTGAAGTTAAGAGGTGTTTATTTAAAATCAGTGGTTTCTACGACTTTAATGAATATTAGTAATATATTAAATTCAATTTTAGGTTAGCTCATTTAAAATTAGGTCAGGTTAAATTATTCTCTTAAACTTTATTTATATATTATTTCGCTTTCTGTCTGTGTATTGGAAAATTAATTTTGTTAAACAAAAGTGGAAAATACTATTTTTTTCCAATTCTATGCTGGTAGATTGTCCTGTCTCAAAAAATCTCAATTTAAGATTATTTAAATAATTTTCAGGGGATGTTGACAATTTAGGAAAATCGTAAGCCTATAATATTATATATGTAGGATGTGAAAATCAAGAAAAAGCTAACTTTTAGAAGTTTTTTATTTTTTATAAAAACAGGTTTTTCCAACTAAATGAAATATTTGGTATATTATAAGAGAAATATTGATATTCATTAAAAGAACTGCGATTGTTGGTTGTTTTGGTGAGATTCTTAAAAGAGCTCCTAGTTTGTCAATGTTTAAAACCAATCATTGATGTAGTACTACGTCTATGCATCAGATAACTACATATAAACTGGATTGTCATGGTGATAAATAGTGAAAAAGTTCCACCTTGGTTCATTATTATTATCGTGTTAATTGGTTTATGTATTTGTTCTCGGTTATTATTATTCTTATTTTTTATTTATTTATGTGTTGGCTTATTTATTTGTGCATTAAGAGTCTGTATATAGTTGTAAGTGTGAATTATATATATATGGATATTACCTTGGGTAATTTTCGAGAGTTGTGGTAAGTATGTTTCTATTACGGAGAGAGGGTTTTTCACAACTAAGTTGAAATATGTTGGTATATATTACAAATATCTGAAATGTTCAGTTGAGGAAGAGGGTGCATTTTAAGTACGAGCCTAAGAATCAATTGAATGAAATTCTGCGGTTTTTATCTGTTCATGGTATTAATTAATTGAATTTCCTGGATGTCAACTAATTCTATTAATTCAGCATTTATTAACGTTTATTCTTCACACAGCTGTTATGATTCTAACTATATTATATATTTGCAATTTTAATTTCTTTTATGCCTGGTAACGACGTAAATTTGTTGTAAATTGGTGCTTATATGTGTTATAGGAGAGTTGTAATAGTTAATTTTGAGATGTGTTAAAAGGGAAGTTATAATTTTTATTAAACATGTTTTAAAATAATGAATTATATTTGGTATATGATAGAAGGTAGATCATATTATTGAATTTATTAGAGAATACTATCATTAATACATCCTAGACTATTATGAGGATTGTTCAGAACTTTGTCAGAGGCGTTTTGATATTTATTTTAATTATCATTATTTTATTTTCGAAAGTGGGGAAAATCGGCGTGGTAAAGAACCTTCAATTTAAGATTCCACGGGATATGGATAGTTTCTAAAGTGTTTGATGATTGAGAAATGTACTGGTGTTAATGTGTTCTATGAATCTTGTAATGTGGAAAATGTTAAGAAAGATACTTATAAATGCTTGGACGAGAAATTATTATAGAAATGATTCATAACTAATTGAAAATTTAGTTTATATAAAACAATATATTGAATAATTTTCACTAAAAAATAACCAATTTAAGACCTCTAAAACAATTAAATAAATTCTCTTTCTGCTTTTTGAAATGCATTTCAATGAACACATTTTTTTTTTTCAAAATCTGAATACCGTTAAAACTAATTTTTAAAGATTAACCTAATTATGTTCAGAAATGTGATATATTTAAGGAAATATCGTACTCTTTAAGGTATTCTAAATTTTGTTAATGTGAAAATTAAAAGAAAAAGCGTAATTTTTAGAAAGTTTAAATAAATTTTTTTTTATTAATTACAGGTTTTAATGCATTATTTTAAGAGAATTTGAAGGATAATACCAAATATTAAAGTGTTTTCATTAAATGCATAATTGGTTAAAGATATTATTATCATATATTTCGAAAAGTTTATGGAAAAGTGCATTTTAATGAACATTTATTTTCAAATGCTGAATATGTTTGAAACTTTCATTCTAATGAATTCAAAGATTATTTGCAAATAGTAAAGAGTTTAGGTATTGATCATTAATTTTAATGAGGTTAGGATGCGTATTTGTGATAATATTAGAAAAGCGTAATTTTAGTAAGTTAAGATTTTTTTTGATTAAATCAGGTTTTCACTACTTAATGAGATATTTGGTATATAATAAACATAATTATAAATTGTCAGTTAAAAAACCGTCTAATTTAAGATCATCTAAACTAATTAATGATATTCACTTTTCTTGTTTTTTGAAATTGCATTTTCAATGAAAAGCACATTATTTTGTTTAAATGCTGAAAATACCGTTACAAAAAGTCAATTTTAAGATTTTACCAATCTAATTTTATAATGTGAAAATTTAGGAATTTAAATCGGTACCTCTAGTCATTCCCTATATATTTTGTAATTGAAATTAAGTAAATGCGTAAAATTTTAGAAGTTTGAATTGAATTTTAGTTAAAACAGGTTTTTCATCAACTATAGTGGAAATATTTTGGTATATTAAATTATCAGCAAATATTGAATTTCAGTTTAAATTAACGTCTAATTTTAAGTTACACTAACATACAATTATAATTCCTTTTCTGTCTTTTTTGGATAATGTGCCTATTTCAATGATATTACAGATTTATTATTTTTTCAAAATGCTGAAAATATCTGTTAAAAACTCAATTTTACAGATTCACCAAATAATTCCAAATGTTATAAAGAAGAAATCGTACTTTTAAGAGTAATATATTTTGTAATGTGTAAATTTAGAAAAAGCGTAATTTTGTAAGTTAAAATTTTTTATTTAACAGGTTGTCAAAACTAATGATATATAATTTGGTTATAGTAAAGAACATATTATGTGAAATTTCATTAAACCATCAATTTAAGTACATATAAAACATTAATTAAATTTCACTTTTTCAGCTTTTTTGAAATGCATTTTAATGAAACACATTTATTTTTCAAATTGCTTGATATATACTTGTTTAAAACAACTCATATTTAGATTTTACCAAATAATTTCTTTAAGAATGAAATTTAGGAAAAATCGTCTTTTAAGAGTTCTAAATTCGTATTGTGAAAATTTAAGTAAAATTAGTCGTAATTTTAGAAGTTATATTTTTATTAATGAAGGTTTCACACTAATGAATTTTGGTTATATAATACTTAATATGAAATTGTCATTTAAAAACGTCAATTAAACCTAAAATTATTAATAAATTTCCTTAATAATAATTTGAAAATATTAGTTCTATTCATGAAACACATTATTTTTTTTCCTAAATTAAGGTATCAAAAATAACGTTTAGGGAGTCAATTTTGAAGATTTTATTCCAAATAATTTCAAATATGTAATTTAGGAAAATCGTACTTTTTAGAGTTCAAAATTTTGTTATTGAAAATTTGAAGAAAAAATGGTATTTGAGAATTTTAAATTTTATTAAAAATAGGTTTTTACACAACTAATTAAATAGAAATATAAAACAAATTATTGAATTATCTATTATAATTTAATTCGTCAATTTAAGACTGGACTAAAACAAATAATTTAAATTTCTCTTTTCTTTTTTTCTGCTTTTGGAAATTGCATTTAGTATATAACATTTATTTTTTTCAAATGCTGAAATACCTTAAAAACTCAATTCTTCTATATTAACCAAATACTTTCAAATGTTTGAAATTTTAGGAAAAATGTACTTTTTAATTACTCTTAAATTTTGTAATGTGAAAGATTGAAGAAGTAGTCCCCAATTTTTAGAAGTTAAATATATTAGAACAGGTATTTCACGAACTAATGATATTATCTTTATGTATTTGATTATAAATTTCATTTAAATATCTCTAAATTTAAGACACTAAAACTACTAATAAATTCACCTTTCTGCTGCTTTTTGAAATTATGCAATTCAAAAATATTTATTTTCATTATATTTTGGAAAATAACGTTAAAAAACTCAATTTTAAGATCATCAAATTAATTTTAAATATTATTTATGAAAAATCGTACTTTTAAGAGTTCTAAACTTGTAATTGTGTAATTAGAATTCTGTATTTTTAGACATTAAATTTTTGTATTAAAGACAGGTATTTTCACATATATGAATATTTAGTATATAAAACAATAGAAATTCATTAAAACGTCAATTGTAAGACACTTAAACAATTAATAAAATTCTCCTTTCTGTTTTTTGAAAATTGTTCATATGAACACATTATTTTTTCAAATGAAATTTTACGTTAAAAAATCAATTTTTAAGATTTAAAAAATTCTAAGAAAAATGTTGAATTTAGGAAAATCGTACTTTTAAGAGTTCGAAATTTGTATATTGTGAAATTTAATGAAGTTAAATTTATATATTTGAACTTAAATTTTTTTTACGGTTTTGCAAACTAATAAAATATTTTGTATATAAAACAAATATTGAGCAATTGTACATTAAAAAACGGTGCAGATTTAAGACATCGTAAAGCTATTAAAATTTCACTTTTCAGCTTTTTGAAAATGCATTTTAAAATGAAAAACAGTTGATTTTTTGCAAAATGCGTGAGAATACTTGTTTAAACACTCTATATTTTTAAGAATTCAAATATTCAATATGTTGAATTTTAGGTAAAATCGTACTTTTAGAGTTCTAAATTCGTATTGTGAATATTTAAGAAAAGAATTAGTTATTGGAAAAATTTTAGAACAAAATAGACTTTCTTATAAAAGAAATATTTTGGTTATAAAAACAATATTGAAATTTCATTAAAACGTCAATTTAAGACACTAAAACTATTAAATTTACTTTCTGCTTTTTGAAATCTGCAATTTCAATGAACACATTATTTTTTTAAATGTGAAAATACGTTAAGAACCGCATTAATATTGATTTACACAAATAAATTTCAAATGTTCGAAATTTAGGAAAAATATATTGTGACTTTTAAGAGTTCTATTTGTAATGTGAAAATTTAAGAAATAACGTAATTTTTAAAGTTTTTTATTATAACAGGTTTACAACTAATAATATTTGGTAATAAAAACAAATATTGAAAATTTCATTAAAAAACGTAATTTAAGACACGTAAAACAAATTAATAAATTTCTCTTTTCTGCTTTTTGAAAATTGCATTCCAATGTAACACATTATTTTTTTCTAAATGCCTGAAAATCCCGTTAAATCAATGTTTAAGTTAACTTAATATTTAAATGTTGAAATTTAGGAAAACCGTACTTTTAAGAGAATTTTACTAATGTGAAAATTTAAGAGAAAATCGTAATTTTAGAAGTTAAAATTTTTTATTAAAACAGGTTTTCAAAACTAATGAAATATTTGGTATATAAAAACAAATATTGAAATTTCATTTAAAAAACGTCAATTAAGACATCTAAAACTATTAATAAATTCACTTTTCTGCTTTTTGAAATTGCATTTCAATGAAACACATTATTTTTTCAAATGCTGAAAATACCGTTAAAAACTCATTTTAGATTCACACCAAATAATTTAAATGTTGAATTATCATTTACATACTTTTTAGAGTCTAAACTTGTAATGTAAAATTTTAAAAGAAAAAACGATTAGAATTAATATTTATTAAGACATTGTTTTCACCAATCTAAATGAATATTTAGTATATAAAAAATGATGAAATTTCTATCTAAAAAACGTCCAATTTAAGAACACTAAACCAATAATATTAATTCTCTCTTGTCTGCTTTTTGAATTGCAGTTTTCTATGAAACATTATTTTTTCAATATGCTGATAAGGTACATTAGGAAAACCATTTTAAATTGATTAACAATAATAATTTCAATGTTGAAATGTTAGGAAAAACGGTACTTTTAAGAGTTCTAAGATTTGTAATGTGTTAAATTTAATTGCCTGACGGAAAACCCACAGAATTTGGTTTTTATTAAATTCAGGTTTTCAAGCTAATGATTTGATATAAAACAAATATAAAATTTCATTAAAAAACGTCAATTTAAAGACACATTAAAACTTATTAATATTACTTTTTATGCTTTTTGAAAATGCATTTTAATTGAACACATTATTTTTTTCAAAATGTGAATTATCTCTTACGTCCTATTGCTGATTCTCCAGATCGCCAGGGGCTGTTATTCATTTTCATCTCGAGGTTGGTCAGTTTAGAGAACTCAATTTTAAGCTTACCAAATAATTTATCAAATTTAAATTATATATTAGTATTGATATATTTAAATAAATTTGTAATTGTAAAAGAGTGAAGAAAAGCGATATATATATACTATTATTAAAATATTTTCAAATGAAATATTATATAAATATAGTTAATTTCATTTAAATATAACGTAATTAGTTATTTTACTCTTCTAAATAAAGTATTTATATCTGCTTTTCTGAATTGGGAGTCTTAATGAAAGCAAAGATTATTTTTTTCATATATATATAATAGTTAAAAACTCATTTAAGATGTTCCAAATAATTTAATTATGTTGAAATGTTAGAAAAATGTATCTTAAATAATATATATAAATTATATAAAACGTAATTTTAGATGTTAAATTTTTTAATTAAACAGGTTTCCAACTAATTGAATATTTTGTTTATAAATAAAAAAAAAATTTGGAATTTCATTAAAAAACGTCAAATTTAAGACACACCTTAAATATATTATATTATAATCTTTTTTATGTATTTCTATTCCTGTTTTAGAAGAACAATTTATTTCATCATTTTCTACTACAGATATATCAATTTTAAGATTAACAATATTTGATTTCAGGATATATATTTGCCACCAGAGATATAGAGTTCTAAAATTTGTAATGTGAAAATCCTTCTAAGCAAAAAGCGTAATTTTTAGAAGTTCTAAATTTTCTTTATACTAAAAACAAATTTTTAGATGTTGATAATATTTTGGTATACAATAGAAATAACAAAATAAAATTTCATCAAAAGACGTCAATTTAAGACACTAAAACTATTATAAATTCACTTTTCTGTTTTTTTGAAATTGCATTTCATTCAATGAAACACATTATTCTTTTCAAATGCTGAAATACACGTAATCAAAACTAACACACTCTTACTAGAATTTTCACCAATGTTTCAAATGTATGTACTATATAGGAAAATCGTAACTTTAAGAGTTCTAAATTATGTAATGTGGAAAATTTAAGAAAAGCGTATCTTTAGAAGTTAACTTATCTTTATTAAACAGGTTTTTTGAATTACTTTTCGTAAATTGGTATATAAACAATAATATGGAAATTTCATTAAAAAATCAATTTAAGACACAATAAATAATATATAGTTTAAATAAATTATGAAACTTATTTTTAATGCTGAAAAATAGCGTTAAAAACTCAATTTTAAGAACATAACATAATTTTCAAATTTTGACAATTAATATAAGATAATATTAAGTCTAATGTTCATCAGCTCGATAAACTTAAGTCAATAAAGTCGTAATTTTCAGAAGTTAAAATTGTTGTTACTAAATCTAGGTTTCACTAATCTTATAATATTATAGAGAATAGATATAAAAACAAATAATTGAATTTCGTCACTAAATGTCAATTTAAGCCCCTAAAACTATTAATAAATTCACTTTTCTGCTTTTTGAAAATAGCATTTCAACTAAAAGATTTTATTTACTTAAAAAAAAAAAAACTTTATTATATCAATTTTTTTAATATTTACCAAAATAATTTAAAATGTTGATAATTTTATGTAATGTACTTTTAATGTTAGTTCTTAATATTATATATAAATTAAAGTAAATATATTATTAGATATAAATTTTTTTTTATTAATATCTAGGTTAGCATTAACTAATATGGTAAATTAAATAATTAAAATTTTATTTTAAATTATTCAGACGTTTAGGACCGTAAAACAAATATTTTAATTCTCTTTTTGCTTTTTGAATTGCATTTCAATGAAACACAATTATTTTTTCAAATGTCTGAAAATACCGTTAAAAACTCAATTTTTAAAGATTTACAAATAATTTCAAATGTTGAAATTAAGGAAAAATCGTACTTTTAAGAGTTCTAAATTTGTAATGTGAAAATTTAAGAAAAAGCGAAATTTTAGAAGTTAAATTTTTTATTAAAACAGGTTTTCAAAACTAATGAAATATTTGGTATATAAAAACAAATATTGAAATTTCATTAATAAACGTCAATTTAAGACATTAAAACTATTAATTATATTCACTTTTCAGCTTTTGTAAAATTGCTTGTTAATGACTTTCCTCTAATTTTCAAGATGCTGAAAATAAACTCCGTTAAAAACTCAATTTAAGATTAACCAATAATTTCAATGTTGAATTTTAGGAAGAATCGTACTTTTAGGAGTTCTATAATTCTCATGTGAAGAATTTAAGAAATACGTAGATTAGAGTTAAATTTTGTGTTATTAAAACAGGTTTTACAAGTAATGAAATATTTGGTCATATAAAACATATTGAATTTCATTAAAAACGTCAAATTTAAGACACTAAAACTATTAATAAATCACTTTTCTGGCTTTTTGAAATGTGCATTTGCATGAAAAATTATTTTCCAAATTTAAAATACGTAAAAACTTTTAATTTTACGGTTATTTACCAAATAATTTCCAAATGTTGAATATATTGAATAATCGTATTTTAAAGAGTTAAATTTTGTAATTGTATAAATTTCAGAAAAGCCGTAATTTTAGAAGTTAATTATATTGTGAGCTAAACAGGTTTTCTTACAACATAATGAATAATTTGTATATATAAAATAAATATTGAATATCATTAAAAACGTCATTAAGACACCTAAATATTTAATAAATTCACTTTTCTGCTTTTTGAAATAGCATTTCAATGAAACACATTATTTTTTCAAATGCTGAAAATACCGTTAAAAACTCAATTTTAAGATTTACCAAATAATTTCAAATGTTGAAATTTAGGAAAAATCGTACTTTTAAGAGTTCTATTTATTTATGTGAAATTTAAGAAAAAACGTAATTTTAGAAGTTAAATTTTTTATAAACAGGTTTTCACAATATATTGGTATATAAAACAAATATTGAATTTCATTAAAACGTCAATTAAACAAATTAAATTAATTCTCTTTTCTGCCTTTTGAAATTGCAATTTCAATGAAACACAACACCTTATTTTTTAAAATGCTGAAAATACGTTAAAAACTCAATTTTAAGAATTACCAAATAATTTCAAATGTTGAAATTTAGGAAAAATCGTACTTTTAAGAGTTCTAAATTTGTAATGTGAAAATTTAAGAAAAAGCGTAATTTCAGAAGTTAAATTTTTTTATTAAAACAGGTTTTTACAACTAATGAAATATTTTGTATATAAAAATAAATATTGAAATTTCCTTAAAAAACGTCAATTTAAGACACCTAAAACAATTAATCAAATTCACTTTTTTTTCTGCTTTTTGAAATTGCATTCAATGAAATATCATTTATTTTATAAAATAGATGAGAACTGATAAAAACTCATTTTAGATTTACCAATATCAAATGTTGAAATTTATTTGAAAAATCGTACTATTAGAGTTCTTATAACTCAAAGATGTACACACCACCAATACTAAGAAATATCGTAATTTTTTGAAGTTAAAATTTTTTTTTTTATTAAAAGGTTTTCACAACTAATGAATATTTGTATATAAAACACAATTATTGATTAATTTTCTATTAAAAAACGTTCATTTAAGACCTAAAAACTAGCTATAATTCATTTCTGCTTTTTGGAATTAAGATTTCAATGAAACACATTATTTTTTCAAATGCTGAAAATACCGTTAAAAACTCAATTTTAAGATTTACCAAATAATTTCAAATGTTGAAATTTAGGAAAAATCGTACTTTTAAGAGTTCTAAATTTGTAATGTGAAAAGCTTAAAGAGTAATTATTTGTATGATATCGTGAAATATTATAGTTATTAACATCTAAAATATATATAAGTAAATATTAATTAGATTTTCATTCACAATGTTCATTTAAGACAACTAAACTATTAATAAATTCACTTTTCTGCTTTTTGAATGAGTTGCTAGTACTTATATTTTCCATAACATTTGAAAATACGGTTTAAAACTCAATTTTACGATTTACCAAATAGTTTAAATGTTGTAATTTTAGGAAAAACCGTATCGTTATTTAAGAGTTCTAAATTTTGTAATGTGAAATTTAAGAAAAAAGCGTAATTTTAAGAAGTTAAATTTTTTTATTTAAAACAGGTTTTCACAACTAATTAATAGGGTTGGTATAGGTAAAAACATCTGTATTAATTTCTATATATAAACGTCAATTTACAGGCCTTAACTATTATAAATTCATTTGTCTGCTTTTGTGAAATTGCAATTTTCAAAGAAACTTACATATTTCAAATGTGAAATACCGTTAAAACTTTAATAAGTATTTACAAATGATTTAAATGTTTCAAATTGAGTAAATTTCGTAATTTTTAGAGTATTTTCAATTGTAATGTGAAAATTTAAAAAGCGTAATTTTAAGAAGTTAAGTTGTTTTTGACTAAAAAGGTTTTTCACACTAATTGATAATATTTGGTATATATAACAAAAATGAAAATTTTCATTAAAACGTTAATTTTAGACACTAAAACTATTAATGAAATTCACTTTTCTTTTTTTGAAATTAAGTCATTTCAATGAAACAATTATTTTTTTCTTATATATGCTGATAGTACGGTTAAAGAACCGAATTTGTAAGTATTTTACAATTAACTTTCAAATGTGGAATGTTTCTTTAACTTGAACGCTAATTTTGTTTTTGTAATGTGAAAGATTTCATTTAAAAAAATCAATTTTAAAAGAGAAAACTACCAAACTGCTGGTTGCTACAACTAATGAATATTCGTATATATTATACAAAATGAAATTTATTAAAAACGCAATTAATCAGATAATAACAATTTAATAAATTCTTTTTTTCTGCTTTTGAATTGCTTTTAAATAAAGTTTATTCAAATGCTGAAAATAACGTAAAAAAACTCATTTTAAGATTTACCATAATAATTTCCAAATGTTGTGATATTTTCATAAATGTATTTTAAGAGTTCTAATTTGTGAATGTGAATTATTTAAAAAAAGCGTAATTTTAGAAGTTAATTTTTTTATTTAAACATGGTTTTCCAAACTAATGATCATATTAAACTGTAAACAGTTTAGTGTAACTTAAAAATATTCTAATTATATATGTAATCATACTATAAATCAAAGGACTTTTTTGAAATTCATTTTAATGGAAACACAATATTTTTTCAAATGCGAGAATACTGTTAAAAACTCAATTTTTTAAGATTTACCAAAATAATTTCTAAATGTTGAAATTATTGTAAAAATCGTACTTTTAAGAGTTCTAAATTTGTAATATATGTGAAAATTTAAGAAAAAGCGTAATTTGTAGAAGTTATATTTTTTTATTAATAACAGGTTTTAGTATATAATGAAATATTTGGTATATAAAAAAATGTAAAATTTCATTAAAAAATAAAAACTTCTTGAAGTAAAGACACCTAAATCTATTAATATATTCACTTTTTCTGCTTTTGAAATTGCATTTTCAATGAAACAACTTTATTTTTTCAAATGCTAAAAATACGGTTAAAGAACTTCAATTTAAAGATTTAACCAAACATTTCAAATGTGAATTATGAATATCGTTCTCTTTTAAGGTTATAAATTTTGTATGGTGAAAGATTTAAAGCAAAGCGTAATTTTAGAAGTTAAATTTTCTTACTAAACAGTTCACAACTAATTGAAATTATTGTAATATAAAAAACTATATTGAAAATTTTCATTAAAACGTCATTATTTAAAAAACGTTCATAGATATACTTTATTATATGTAAATTCAGTTTTCTGCTTTTTGAAAAGCATTTCAATGAAACACTTATTTTTTCAAAATGCTGAAATAACGTTAAAAACTCATTAAGATTTAGCCAAATATTTTCAAATTGTTGAAATTTAGGAAAATCGTCTTTTTTAAGAGTTTTAAATTGTAATGTGAAATTTAAGATAAAAAAGGTAATTTTAGAAGTTATATTTTTATTAAAACAGGTTTTTTTCAACACTGAATGAAATATTGCAAATTAAATAATGTAATAATGAATTTTCATTATAAATAACGGTCAATTTTAAGATCCTATAAACAAATATAATTTCTCTTTCTG
This sequence comes from Trachelipus rathkii, assembly GCA_015478945.1. Lineage (NCBI taxonomy): Eukaryota > Metazoa > Arthropoda > Malacostraca > Isopoda > Trachelipodidae > Trachelipus > Trachelipus rathkii. The sequence continues at coordinate 118,535 of JABUQX010013919.1, forward strand.
CTTTTATATATGCATTAATGAAACACTTATTTCAAATGCTGAAAATCGTTAAAAACTCAATTTTAAAAAATTTACCAAATATTCAAATGTTATAATTTAGGAAAAATCGTACTTTTAAGAGTTCTAAATTTGTAATGTGAAAATTTAAGAAAAAGCGTAAGGTGGATTTTTAAGGTTAAAAATTTGAATTTAGTGTAAAACAGTTTTGTGTCAAAGCGTAATGAATATTTTGGTATTAAAAGACAAATGATTGAAATTTCCATTAAAAAGTCATTTAAGACACCTAAAACTACTAATAATTTTTTTTTTTTGAATACATTTCAAATGAAAACCATTTTTTTTTTTTCAATGCTGAAAATGACCGTTAAAGAAAACTCAATTTTAAGATTTATACCAAAATAATTTCAAATGCAGAAATTTAAGGAAAAATCGTATACTTTTAAGAGTTCTAAATTTGTAATGTGAAAATTTAAAGGAAAAAGCGTATTTTAGAAGTTAAAATTTTTTATCTTTAAACGGTTGTTCACAGACTAATGAAATATGTGTATATAAAAACAAATATGAAATTTCTTAAAAAACGTCAATTTATATATTCAAAAAGCTATTAATAAATAATTTTCTGCTTTTTAATATGTCATTTCAATGGAAACAGCATTATTTTGTCAAATGCTGAAAAATAATTTTTAAAAATCAATTTTTAAATTTACCAAATAATTTCAATTTGAAATTAGGAAAAATCGTAACTTTTAAGAGTTCTAAAATTTGTAATGTGAAAAAATTATATTATTGAAAAAAAAATTTTAGAGTTAAATTTTAAAGATTAAAACAGGTTTCAGGCTAATGAAACTCTTTGGTTTAATTAACATATTGTATATCAGTTAAAAAAGTCAATTTAAGGACATTGTAAAACAATAAATAAAAATTCTCTTTTCTTCTGCTTTTGAAATTTGCATTTCAATTAACACATTATTTTTTCAAATGCTGAATACCGTTAAAAACTCAAATTTAAGGATTTACAAATATTCTCAAATGTTGAAATTTGGAAAAATCGTACTTTTAAGAGTTCTAACATTTTGTAATGTGAAAATTTAAATAATTAGCTTTCGTAATTGTATATCATAAGACTTGAAATTAAAAGAGGGTTTTTCAAACTTAATTTGAATATATTTGGTATATTAAAAAAAATATTTTGATAATTTTTCATTAAAAAGACGTCAATTTAAGACATTAAAACTATTAATAATTCACTTTTAGCTTTTGTATTAAGTTTCTATGAGACACATTATTTTTCAAATGCTGATAATACCGTTTAAAACTCATTTTAAGATTACCAAATAATTTCAAATGTTGAAATTTAGAAAATCGTACTTTTAAGAAGTTTTTTAAATCTGTATTGTGAAAATTTAAGAAAAAGCGTTTATTTTAGATTTTAATTTTTTTATAAAAACAGGTTTTCACAACAAAATGAAATATTTGGTATTAAAATAAACATAATATGAATTTCATAAATAGTTCTCTTGTTTATAAGTATATTAATAAATTCTATCTTCTAATTTCGATAAGCTATTCTAATGAAAACATTATTTTTTCAAATATAACGTTAAAAACTTTCATTTAAGATTTACCAAAATAATTTGGAAATGTGAAATTATGAATAATGTGATTATTAAGAGTTCTAAATTTGTAAATGTGAAAATTTATAGCTCAAATAGGTAATATTTTATAGAAGTTTAAAATTTTTACTAAACAGGTTTCACAATCTAATTGTTAAATTTTGGTATATAAAAACAATATTGAATTTCAATAAAAAAACGTCATTTAAGACACCTAAAATTTAATAAATTCACTTTCTTCTTTTTGATAACTAGCTATTTCTATATGAAAAACATTTTTCAATGCTTGATATATAATCCGGTTAAAGACTCAATTTATTGGATTTACGACAATAATTCATATGAATTTTAGGAAAGAATCGTGACTTTTAAGAGTTCAGAAATTTGTAGTGTGAAAATTTAAGAAAAGCGTAAATTTTTAGAAGTTTATAAACTTTTTTATTAAAAGGTTTTTCACAACTAATGAAATATTTGG